>CM070109.1:4548403-4720903 GCA_036178185.1 Liparis tanakae | reverse complement strand
CTAAAGGAATACGTGTTACATAGGAGAATTTCTTTTGGAGGGGGGGGGGGACCTTTCTGTTCATATTTGTGTTCAAGTAACTCAGCACAGAGACCATGGTTTAAGTGTGGGGGGGGGGGAGTTAATCACTGTTTCTTTTGTTTAAAAAAGAGATTGTATGCTGTGAAGTCGGTTCATTTGCTTCACCCTTCTCCGTTGTAACGTGTGGAGAAGCTGCATTCGTTGATTAAAGTTCAGTTTTGATATTTAAGACTCTTTTTTTGTTGTTCTTTTTCTTTTCTTTTTTACTGATATTAAACATAAACTAATTTTGAAATCAAACGAAATAATTGTCTTGAGAGCTATTGTCTCTGTGCTGTGGAGTATGACCATTGATTGTTATTTATAGGGTTGGAAGAGAAATAGCGGGAGGGTAAGGTGGGGTACTGGAGATGTATTGATCTTTTTCCACTGTGATGGAGACGTTAAAAGTATTGCAGGACTCGTATTAGAGACAGGAGATCTGTCCCCCCATGGATCCTGCTAGACAAGTGTCTACTCTGTGTGGTTCACTGGACAATTGTGTTATAAAAGTTCAAATTTAAGATATTGTGCGATGGGATAATTGCACCTGGCTTTGAATGTCATATTTCACAAGCTCGATACAATAACACTCCTCCTCTAGCAGGTTTCTCAATTCATCTTTTATACAGACATGTTTTTGCCATTATCAAAATTCATGTTTCCTTTTGATTCTGTTGTCTTTTGACTTTCAGTGTTTGCCATATGCCTCACTGAAAATAATGTGTGATTGTGCTGATATTGATAATTAATAACGAGATATCTAATGTATCATATTCTGAATGGTGTGGGCAGTTTTATGTTTTTTTTTTTTTTTGGTTTAAGGTGGTTTACTGTTGTCCTTGTTACCATTGTGCATTGCAATTTTATACTTCAAAGTAGAGGTTGGACTATGTAATCAAACAAATGTATCTAACAATAAAAGACGCATGGTGCCTTTGGGGCCATTTTCCCCCAGAAAACGTATTAAACATGTTTGTAAATTTGTTTTGTCCATGATGGTTCTTTTTTTTGCGATATCTTTAAAGTTTAGACCTATCGTAACTTCATATTACGTTAGTATTGGCTTCCACAATTGGGCTTTCGGATGTCTCTCTTGTTTCTTTGTTTACCCACTTCACTGAATTAATTCAATTAAATTCAGTTTATTTGTATAGCCCATTTTCACAAATTACAAATTTGTCTCAGAGTGCTTTACAATCAAAGGTGCAGTGTAACATGTAATTGCCCCATGGCGTCCCAGGTGTAGTTGCGTTATGCTAAAGAATTCAGTGCATGTGCATTCACTCATGTAGTGTACTTGTGTGAAATGTTGAGATTTTTATATTTAATTAAGAATTTCCCCTTTTTGTTATTCAATTCAATTCAGTTTATTTGTATAGCCCAGTTTCACAAATTAAAAATTTGTCTCAGAGTGCTTTACAATCTGTACACATAGACATCCCTGCCCCAAAACCTCACATCGGACCAGGAAAAACTCCCAAATAACCCTTCAGGGGGAAAAAAAAGGGAAGAAACCTTCAGGAGAGCAACAGAGGAGGATCCCTCTCCAGGATGGACAGATGCAATAGATGTCATGTGTACAGAAGGACATATTTAGAGTTAAAATACATTCAAGGAATCTGATAGAGTTTATCAATAGTTCATATTTAGGCATATTCCACGATGGAGAGTTTGGAGACCTCCCAAGTGGAGGAGTTACTTTCTACTTGTTTTATTTTACTCCATTATTTTCATCTGCCAAATATACTGCAATTACCGGTTTCTTTTCGGATTAAGATGTACAATTGCCAAAGATTAAACCTTTGGTTCCCAACCCCTTTGTCTTTTTACAAAAAGCAAGAGTTCCTAGTTAAGGGGGAACATAAATGCATTGATGCAGTATTGACAATTTAATAATGTATTTATAATAATGTATTATATACAGGTGTTTCCTTCACATTGAATATTTTTATTAATTATACGTGACGTACATTTAGTTTATAATACATCTGTCCTCAAACAGGGCGTTGAATTACGGACTTTAAAGCGACACTATGTAACTTTTCCCCTGTAGCGCCCCCTTCAGGTATTTAACGTCTGGTCTCGAGCCATATATGGCTCTTCCGGCTCGTCTGCCCCCAGCTTATCGCGACCGGGCTGCCGCTGAACGCGACTCGCTGCCGCTGATCAGCGGCAGCCCGGTGTTCAACACAGCAGCATGTCACTCCGTCTCTACGAGTCGCGAAGCGGAGCAAATAAAAAGTCACCTGCGAGCGTGGACTGGCACTATAAGACGTTGCGTAAAGCTGCCAGACAGCAAGTTGAACTACTTCCGCCGGAAGTACCGGGTCGGTCCCAACCATCTTACATTCAGCAGTATTCTGGCCACGGACCCCCGATGGCAGTGGCGGAGGAGCAAATCAACATATTAAAAGTCATTGTAGTGGCACAATTTGTTTCAAGCTGTTATTTTAAAAGGTGGAAAAGTTACATAGTGGGGCTTTAAGTAAGTACGTTTGAGTAAAAGAACTTCACCTCCCAGAGGTAACTGCGGCTGCCGAACTCAAACCGGATGCGACTATCAGTAAAGCAAAAGTAAAACCGGATGTTTGATGAAAGCCTCCTAAATAAAACGTTGCCTCAGAAATGATTGCTTATTTAAAGTTGAATTTTAACTAAGATATTCACAGTTACAATTCACTTCATTTAAAAGTGCTCTATATTATTTACTCGGGGAGTCATGACGGTGAAATACGGACGCAAGTAAAGTTCCGGTTTTATTTTGGAGGTAAAAACACAACCGGAAGTCATCCACAACTGTCTTTTTTTATCCCAGCTGACTTTACGCTGGCAGGAAAAGCACACAGCGATGGTAGCGGCCGAACTCAAATTAGTTCGTGTTCCGGGATGCTATACAACCGATTCCGTTAGACATTTCCAAGGATTAGTTACGGTAATAATTGTCTCGCTAGCGCTCCGAAGCTAAACTAACATTACCACACAGTAATCGGCCCACTTGACTTCAGCTGACGTCAACAGGTTCGCAAGGTGAGTTTACTTAGCTAACGCTAGCTAATAAATGAATAAATAAACTATGTTGGTAACAAGTCAACAGGCACCGTTCGCAGTTAACTAGGTTTCACGTTACAGAGACTAACGTCAGTAAAACGGCTCCACGGCTTGAGTTGTTCAGCTCTTGACGTCATGGACGTGGGGGTTACCTGTGGTAATTAACGGTTAAATATTTACAGCTGGTTAAACGTCAACGTCACGCGATGCGGTTTCAGTTACGTATCCGCGAACTAAATACGCAACCCACGTGGGCTGTCAGCCAGCCAGCAGGGTTTTCTACATTTGCAGTATTTTTGTGCTGATTTGACAACATCTGACCACCTTTTTGTCAGAAAAGCGTGACTACTTTATGGGTTAAAGTTCAGTGTTTGGCATTGGCGTTATCATGTCATATGGCTACGACATGTATTGTCTAAACACAGACGTATATATATATAGTCATGTTTAGCCTCGTAAATGTACTTGTTTATTTGATGTGCTTTTTGTTGTCTTGTTTGTTGTTGTTCTTCATCTGACACTGAAGCCCTTGGTTGCCACTGCATTGCTGCTCCTCATTATTCTCTCCAGACTGCAAAACCATGTCAGCACTGTGTTTGGGGCTGGTGTATTGTTTCAGTCCCACGAGAGGAGAGGGAATGCAATCACCTCTTTACTTTGTCTCTTTACTTGGAACTGAAAACTCAACCTCTCCCTGCTGCCTGACACGGGGTCGGGTAACCATTATTTAACTAGAACGGGCACTGCGCATACCTTCGCCGCATAACCTTGACCTTTGACCCGATCGATCACAAAATCTAATCAAATGGTCCCCATATAATAACCAATCATCCCACCAAATTTAATGTGATTCGGTTTAATACTTTTTGAGTTATGCGAATAACATGCATACAAATAAATAAATAAATACACAGCGATCAAAACATAATCTTCCACATTCTCGTATGCAAAGGTAATAATTGTCTGTTCGCAATACCAGTTCATTTGTGTTGTTTTCCATTCACACTCTATTAATATCCAACAAGGTATTCCAGAGGAACCGGGAACTATCGTCGGGCAGTAATCCGAATGGTTTGCACTATCGATGCTTCCCATGCCAAATTAAATGTCATTTATTTCATGTGTCTTTTACCACACACTAATTTAATTCATATGTGTATTTACCCTCGGTCTGCAAGTTCCAGTGCTGAATTACTCCAATGTGTTTGTGTATTGGAACAATTTTGTGCACTAATGTGTGTTGGATCAGGTAACAAAAAACTGACCGTATTAATAACATCAATCGTTCCACATGTAGGAGCTGTCCAGTCATCTCACGTGACACTCCGTCATCTACTGATCCTCTGATCTACCAGCATGGCTAACAAAGACTCGGTCAATATCCGGGTCCTCTCTCTGAACTGCTGGTCAGTGGTCGTGGTTTGTAGTGATTATAAATGCACCGTTGTTGTTGTCGTTGTTGTTGCTTTTTTGCTTCAAGTCTGTAAAAAAAACGTTTTTGTTTATTTCTTCAGGGGGATCCGCTACATGGGCAAACACTCCGCTCAGCGCTATGCCATGATTGGAGACATGCTGTGCAGGGAAGAGCACGATGTCGTCCTACTGCAAGAGGTTGGTGGACGCCGTCTTTCAGAGATATAAAGTTGCAGAGTCGGTTGACTTTTTCAGCTCATGCGCTCCCTTAGTTTTCCTTTTTTTGTAATGAACACCAACCTCAAGTCAGAAATCTTCTTGTAAACTCGCAGGAATAATATTATTTCTGCATAGATGACTGGTGTTATACTATTAAAGTGACATATCTATTCTTTTTTTCCAGGTGTGGAGTGAGAAAGACTATCTCTTTTTGAAAAAGAAACTTGCCTGTAGTCATCCTCACTCTCATCACTTCAAAAGGTAATTTGTGTTGTATTGTTTCAATCTAAGATTGAAGTGGCTCTACTTTAAGTAAAGCCTAAGCAGTCCTTAAGGGATTAACTTTTGTGTATTAGTTCTTTCTCGACCTCTATTACCAAAGCACATGACTGAGATTAAGGAAAGGCCCTAACTTTCTAATCCCCTCACAAAAATTGTAATCTCTCGCAGATACATTCTCACGTTGACTTTAGATAATACATAATTAATTAAGAATAATGTAGATCTGAATGTAAACCAGGCATGGGTCTTATTTCTTTAGACAATAACCGTGTGTGTGTGTGTGTGTGTGTGTGTGTGTGTGTGTGTGTGTGTGTGTCTTCTCTTCATGTCCTGTTTCTCTCGTCAGTGGAGTCATCGGCAGTGGACTGGCCATTTTCTCCAAACACAGAATCCATGAGACATTTCTATACCGCTACTCGCTGAATGGTTATCCCTACATGGTGAGTCTACAATGTACATCACAAATATGACATGGTGATAGTGAACAATATAAACAAAACTGTCTAAAAAAATCTCATCTCGTCTTTAACCACTTTTGCACAACATGGTTGCAGAGTGCTTCATAAAAGCCATAAAGCCAAGAGTTGCTGCACAGTGCAATAACATATAAACGGCATGACAATAAAGAACTAAACAAAGGCAGTAAATGCACAGAATATAAACTATTTCAGACAAAAAGTACATTTTAAATGCAAAGACCAATGACATGCAAATATGCAAGCGCAACCACTCTACGTCTGTAAATATTAAATAAAATATTAACATGTCAAAATATGGTAGTGGCTAGCGGAAGTTTCGTAATCACAACTGTGCATTTATTATGCATTTCTCAATTGGAAATATCATAAACGCATTTGTAAAAACCAGAAAACACCTCATATCCAAACATGAAATACTTAGACTGAAAACAAAACATGAACATAGCAGCTTGTTATCAAAAGATTTAGGTGAATTAGTTACTCGAGTCAGATCTAAAATGGGCATATTATAAACAAAAACATATCACACAAACTACTATGATTTAGTGAATTACTATTTACACTCGTATTCTCTATACCTGCCCCTCCCTCTGGAACTCTCCCCTTAAACACAGACGGCACCGAATTTTCCATATTCAAATCAAAAATCTAAACCACCTTTTCAGTAATGCTTTTAATTTGTGAATGTGTGTTCTATGTGCTTATTGTTTTTATTGTAATATTTATTTTTTTGTAATTTTATTGTATAGCTTTTAGGATGTTTTAAATATGGTGTGTAAGGTGTCTTTGAGTACCTTGAAAAGCACTATATGTATTATTATTATTATTATTATTATTATTATTATTATCGAAAAATAATTGTTTCACTTCAAATTTGATGGGTTGTCCCTTCAGCCAAGCTTAGTTGCACATGGGAGAAGTTTGGCCCTCAGGGATTTCTGCCATAAATCTGCTTCTAGTTTCGGCCCTCACCTCCTCGGCTAGGCGGAGGAAAGGATCGTGTTTGAGGTCATAATAAACTCTTTCTTGCACAAAGCCCTGAAGGCACTCTTTTCCATTCAGCAAATAAGGCTGGTATTTTTTCATTAATATTGCTGAGAAACCGAAAACATCACCTCCCTGGCGGAGCTCCGTAATGTAGATCTAAGATAAAGAGTGAGCTCTCTCAGAGAAACCAATTAGGGAATCCCAGGCTGCAGTTGGACTTTGTATTGACGTAGAGATGATTATTACAAAAAAAAAACACATTTAATTAAACATGTAGGCCGTCAGACGTCATCCCCTTCAGTGAATATGGGATTATCTTGGCGTCATCAACCTCTCATGACGTGTTTTTCCGATCCTCAGGCTCAACACGGCGACTGGTTCGGAGGCAAAGCCGTCGGGATGGCGATCTTAAAGTTGGGCAGCCTGACGGCAAACGTCTACGTGACTCACGTGAGCTTTCCCCAGCATCAGTTCTCGGCCCCGCCGACGTATCGTGTTCACTTGTTGATACGTGTTCTGTTGACGCTGCGTATTGATTGCAGCTGCACGCCGAGTACTGCAGAGACAAGGACTCATACCTCCCTCACCGCGTGGTTCAGGCCTGGGAGCTGCAGCAGTTCGTTCGGTTAGTCTTTTGTCTGTTGACTCTGCACAAAGAGTTTGGAGCACTGTTTGTTCACTCTGGACGATGTTTAGCATATTTTCTATCAGGTGAACTTTCCCCCTGTTGCAATTTGGGGTTACTGAAGTGTTTATTAAAACGACACGACAGAGCCTGACTGTATTCCTAAGAAGTACACACTCTTAAAGTTATGATTGATCTTTGTGTCCTTTTTTGTGTAACTGTCTTTTCTTCCAGCCACACCTCTGTTGGAGCCGACGTGGTGATTCTAGGCGGCGACCTCAACATGCACCCTCAGGACCTCGGCAACAGACTGCTGATGTCTTACACTGGACTCCGAGACTCGTATTTAGAGGCTGCGAAATTTGACGTAGGTAGTAACGAGGGCTGCGCACTTAAACACAAAATCGCGTCACTTTTTTTTTTATTGTTATGCTACAGAGACATCCTGACCCTCACGTTATATTCTACAGATTTCAGAGGACCTTTCCTCCGTAAAAGTGATCAATCCCTCTAATATTACAGTATATAGCAGTTGTAATATCAGTTAAATTAATTGCAATTACATACATAATTTATTACTTTCAAATTAATTTAGCCGTATTATTTACAACAATGGTTATACTTTTTAGTATCAATTAATGGTAAATGCAGTTTCACATTTTTGTGTATGCATCTTATTTTGTGATTCTAGCCATCACTCGATTGGTTTTAATAATAATTTAGTTTGGAAGTAACAACAGTCGTAGTCGGCTCTAAAACTTCACGCATCGCTTACAAAGTCCCTAAATTAGACTTCTCTAAAATATGTGTGTGTATGTAAAAGTCAGGTGACCATCAGCCAAGACACAAACATTTCTTGGTCAGAAAGTAGTTCTGCAAAATGGCAACGCTGTGATGAGCCGCGTCATTGTGGCCTCAAGCGTTCAGGTGGCAAGTTAGACGTCGCCATAACTCACAGAATGAATGGTCCGGAGTTGGGTGGTAAATGTACGTTCTTTAACTGATTGTTTCTTTAACATGTTTTCTTTTGATACCGTTCCCCAGGGATGTGAGAACGGCATGACTCTAATAGCCGCCAACCCTTTCGTCTGTAAAAAGGAGCTCGCTCCCTTTGAGGAAGGAATTCGAATCGACTACATCCTGTTCAAGGTGCGTTGAAATGTGAATCCCAATCCCACAGTCGAGATGTTGGGATTAAGTTGACCCTCGAAGCCTTTCCCTTTCTCCTAAATTCCCAGGGATCTTCCAAAACGGACATTTATTGTGATTTCATGTCAACCACCAAAGGCTCCGTCCCTGACCACTCGTTCCCGTACTCTGACCACGAGGCTCTGACTTCGGTTTTGAGACTGGAGACGCAAACTGAGACCGAACATGGCGGGCCACGAACATCCAAGAATCCGGACTCTGCTGCGGGTACGTTAGCTGAGCGACGGTGGACGCATGTGAATAACTCATCCAACACTTGAACACATGTTGACCTCAACATACGCATCGCCCTATTTGGGAACCAATACCACGTCGGGGGGGGGGGGGGGGGGGGGGGGGGAAAGTAAAATTACGAAGAGAGCAAGATCCCGTAGAAGCAAATCAGATGGGACTTTAATGTCGGTTACGGTGTTGTCTCGGGGGGGGGGGGGGGGGGTAACGTAACAATGACTGACACTTCAATTTGTCATATTTCTTTTTCTGAAAATATTTCATAGAATAATTGGGAATGAGGAATAAAAGATGTAGAGAAATCCAAACGACATTTCTAAAATATCCCAAATGAAGGCTACGCGTCTGTTTGCTTTGCGTAGTTTGGACCGACGGTTGTTTCTGCTGTAACGTGATGTCGTGTTCTGTTTGACTCTTTTTGTATTGACTTTGCAATCACATACAGGAATGAAGAGTCATACCACCTGAAGAAGTTAGTGTGTACAGCACATGACCTTCAGTTGTTCGGGGTTGTGTCACTATATACAATGAGCATTTGAATATAGTAGGAATTAAGATGTGGAAACATGCATACATAACTACATACAATGAAAATGTATTACAACATTAGGAAGACGGGATGATTTGTTATTCTTGCTTAATGCTCGTCATATATGCCATGATGGATTTTATGCCAAAGGTTTTTTCTAACCTTGGAAACAATACCACGTTTGTCCACAAGGGGGCCGCCAAGATCAACACAAAATGAAAGTTCCTCGTGTTAGATTTTAAACCGTTAAAGTTTATTTAACAAGGAGCACATCGTATTTTGATGCTCTACTGTGATCCAATGGAGCCTGAACAGCCTCACGGAGACTCTGACCTCCTGCTCTCCTCCTTCCTCCTCTTCAGGCCAGCTGGCCGAGCTGGTGGACATCGTGACGGAGGCGCGCACCGAGGTCAAAGTGGGCCTGCACTGCGCCGAGAGGATGCGCTACACGGCGTCGCGCACCGGGGTGATGGGGCTGGCGCTGCTGTTCCTGGAGCTGGCCATCGCCGCCGTGCCCTGGCTGGCGCTGGGGGCGGAGCAACCGTTCCCCCGCACCTCCTTCTACCTGCTGGCCGCGCTGTGCTTCGCCATCCTGACCGCCACCGCCCTGCTGTACCTCTTCTACACCACGGAGCTGAAGTCCCTGCAGGGCGCCGAGGACCAGATGAGGCTGGCCGTCGGGAGTCTGCAGGAGAAGCTGCGGGGCTTCCCGCTGGCGCTGCCCCACGACGCCCATCTGAGGCCCCCCCCCTCGGGGCAGGGGCCCGAGGAGTAGAACGGGGGGGGGAGCCCTTGACGTGATGAATGTTTGAGGAGGTTTTCGAATGTGTGATGTCCCGCAGAATGAGTTTTCCAAAGAAGGTTCCTGAAAGTCGTGCGGGACGCGCGCTCTGATGCTTTTTCTTCTTTTCTACTTTTTTATACCCTCGTGTTCAGCCTTTTACGCCCTCGATGCTCCCTAACACGCCTGTGCTACCGCTGTCCCCAAAGGTCGCTAAGGTCACCGCCTGTGTTTCTTAAGCCTTCGGTCAGACCTGCATTCCACCCGCCGGTAGTTTCAGCGGGACCAGTTGTTTCACTTTTCCTTTTCTTCCTTCTTCTCCTCCTTCTCCCTTTCGAGATTCTGACAGGATGGTCGGGGGTCCAAGCTGTTTGCCGTGTTACCGTGTTATATTTTTCTAGACTCTCGCCACAGCACTGAAGAAACACTCTGAAAGTATTACATTTTTATCAGTAATTATTATTATTATTATTATTTTTTTTCTCTAGAGGATCGTGGCGAGCTTAAGAAAAACAAGATCCTCTTCACCAGTTCAGACTTTTCGGTGTTGTATTGAAGGGAAAAGCAACAAACTCTGTCCTGCACTGCGAAGTATCTTTATGTATCGTCGTGTTTCCACGTGACGATGTTTGTGCTGTAGGAAACGTGCAGCGGGAAGTGTGCAGTGCACTTCGTCGACTAACCCGATAAACCACTACTCATGTAGGTTGGGCTATTAATTAACGATTTTTAAAATGGCTGTAAAACAGTATTATGACTCACTGGAAGCCTGACTGAAACCATGACTGAGCATTTTTAAACTTTATTATTTCACCACGATGTTGGAAAGGCACACGTTAGATCTTAATTTAGTAACAGATATATAACTTAAAACAAATTACTTGATGTTCATTCCAATTAAAAATTGTGATGGGCATGATTATGAAAGCAATAAAAAAGACTTTATACTCTTGCTTGTGTGTATTTGTGTGTGAACTTCCCACACAGCGACTCAAAACTAGTTTTTCACAAGTAATTACAAGATGAGGGTGAAGTGTTAGGTAGCGTTTGCCAGATGAGACAGGTACACCCTCAGTGCAAGAGCACCCAAGGGTGTGGCACAAATGACATTGTTTATTTTTTATTTTTTCCATGTCGGTTACAAATAAACCAGAATGCCAAACAGTCAATTTAAACAGATGATGCAATCCCTGAACGCACCGCATACATATTCCCTCCAGTTGATCCAGAATGCTGCAGCTCGTGTAATCTATACAAACAACAGAGGTCACATGACTCCTGTGCTAGCTGCTCTGCACTTTAACATCAAGAATCACTTTTAAAATTCTCCTCCTCACCTATAAAAACCTTGGCGATGCTTCTTCATACCTTAAGGAGCATGTAGTACCATATCGCCCCACTAGAGGGCTGCGCTCACTAAATGCGAAGCTACTTGTAGTTCCTAAAGTCTAAAAAAAAGTAGGATTGGAGGCAGAGCCTTTAGTTATCAAGCTCCTCCTCTTTTATGGAACCAGCTTCACCTTCAGTCAGGGAGGCAGACAGTCACCTGATGTAGACTGAAGTCCTCTTTGGTAGTCTGATAATAAGTCACGACTGAATCTGGGTCAGCTGGTCCAGGCCCTTGGCATGCTGCTACAGGCCTACAGGCTGGTACAGGACCAGTTTTTCCTGATCCGATGTGAGGTCAGAGATCAGGGATGTCATATGTGTACAGATTGTAAAGCCCTCTGAGGAATATTTGTTAGTTAGGGCTATGCAAAATAAACTGAATTGAATAAGTCGTATGCACAATAGGCTACACTAGACCTAATGCAATTAAGCGTGAGTTTTATTCTAGTATTTTCATAAAAGATGTGGTTTTGTTATTTGAATGGAGAGAATAATGAAATTGTGTCGTAATCAGAATATAATTTACATGAGTGCATGGTTGTTTTTGGTGGAATATGGAAGAGATATTTAAACATCTCTTTTGTAACCCTGGCCTTTAAAATATCAGTATATCATGTTTGTTTCCTACTTTTACTGCAGAATGCATTTTCAACAAAGCCTTTTTCTGCATAATATTTTAAATTGTATTGTAAGTGTTTTACTTGCATATAATCCTTTTGCCTTCCATTACCCGGCTTTTGCATTTCTGCAACATTTGTACTTGAAACTAAAAGTTATGCATTCAGAAAAGGTACAGTGAAGGACTATCAGTCACATGTACATTAAAAAGAAGTATATAAAGTAAAAAGAGGGTGAAAAGCAGCTTACTACATGGACTGAATCACTACTGCAGTAACATGTATACATGAAACACTCTTTACTTGTACTGCTCTATATTTAGATGGACATTATGTTGTACTGCACCACTGTGCATATTGATTTTTACAGATAGTTACTTTTCACCTTTAAAAATATAAATGTAATAAATGTAAATAAAAATATAATTGCACACTACACACACACACACACAAAAATCCTATAATTTAATTTCCATTAGTTCAGCGTAACTTTCTTCCTCTTCCCTGCTGCATTAATCACCACAAGGCATCCAGATGTGTCTCTGGATTGGAAACCACTGGACCAAAGGACCTCGAATATAAAGTGAAGCAACCAGCCACGTCAGCAAAATACTATATTATGGATTAATCTGCATTAAACCTCTAGTTATGTATGGGCCTGATAATCACCAATACTACGTGTGTACTACTACATGAGTATAGGATGACTTTATGTATTTATGGTGCATTGCCACTGTTTGCTCACGGGGTACAGGTCACGTGTTTGCCCACACCAGAGAGAGAAAGGTGGTGTATTGTGTTTGGATGGGCGCGGTCTAATGGCGCAGGGCAGGGCAAGGTGCGCGCTCCCTCCCTCCCTCCCTCCCTTTCCTTCCTCCCTTCCTTGCTTCCTCTCTCCGGCATCTCCCGTCACTGCGCAGTGGACGAGCTTCACGCGCACCGAGAGATTAACGCGATGACTCTGGAGCCCATGAAATCGGCCCTCTCCATCGGCAACGTGGCGCACACGTCGCTGGCGCTGCCGTCCGGGCACCAGGGCCGCTCGGGCCAGCAGCGCGTCCTGGAGCAGGTGCAGACGATCCGGAGGATCCGCTCCAGGACGTCCAGCAGCGGCAGGACCGGATCCACGTCGCTATCCCCGACATGTAAGAGCGGCGAGTTCAGAACCCACAAGTTTTTTTAGAAGTTTTTAGAAGTTTTGTATTTGTTACGTTTGGAGATGAATGTGATTTGTTGTGTGGATCTCGTTCCTCGGTCGTCTCGGATTGAGTTCTGGACGTGATGACGCAGTCCGGGAGTAATTACACCTCCGACACAATGGAGACGCGGCTCTGGTTGCAGAGGCTGGCTCGCAACGGGATTTCCTTTGTGAAAGAAGCAGCTCCTTTTAAAACGGAATGTGCAGATCGATATCAGGATTCACTTGGAATAGTCCAAATAAGTAACTGACAGAAAACGGGGCGATAATGTCACTTCACTTCATGTGGTGGTGCGTTCAAGGGACTTTCACTGAGGTCCTGCCCAGTTGCACCTGTTGCTTTTTATCGAGCTTTATCTGTTTGATCTATTTAAAAATAAAATGTTTACATTTTATTTGGCAATTTAAAAAAAATTTAAAATATTTGTTAGACTTTTTATGTTGAGGGAATGAATTCACAGGAAGTGCAATAAAAAAACAAGACATGCATGAACAGTAATAACAACACGTTATAATTAACCAATTATAGGGAGCCTGTTTTTGGTTTGTGGTCATGTTTATAAAAAAACAAGATTCTTGAAACTTGAAACCAGTTTATATCTGACATTTGGGATGAAACAACAGTGATTTAGTTAATTTAAATGTCCATTTCAATTAAATAGAGTTCTATCTAAATATAGGATACAAGTGGTTATTGATTGAACAATGACAACACATATGATTGTCAGTGTGACCTTTACAGGCCTATTAAGCAGACATCAATAGCTTCTTTGTGTGGTTCCTCTTCAGGGCCTCAGGCTCCGGCTCAGGCCACAGTGGGGTTAGACATTGCTCTCAGGTTGAACTGTGTGTATGATAATAGCTGATAACCTTCCTCATGTCTCCTCAGCTCCTTTGTACGACTCCATTTTTTCAGAAGCTCTGAAGTCGCAGGCCAACACGTCTAATGGAAGCCTCTTCTTCGGGAACGGCTTTTCTCAAGCTGTGAGTTCTGGAGCGCCTCTGGATTCTGTTGTTTTACTTTATTTATAGTGGTGGATGCTCTCAGGCGGAGCCTCTGGGGGGGTTTTATCAGAGATTTCACGAAGACACACATTCAACTGTGTTTTGTAAAGGATGAGTACAGATGTAATGTTTTTGAATTTGTATTATTTTTTACTTTTTTAAACACCAAGAGATGGATTAGATATAGATTAGGGCAGACTCTACTGGCTACTTCTTATGCCAAATATTTTCAGAATGAATTGATTGTTTTGTCTATAAAGTCTTTGAAAATTGTTATAACATGCCCACGATAGTCGCCAAGAAGTCATGAAAATTACTCGTTTCATCTGAAGTAATTGTCCAAAACCCCAACAAATTTATTTCTATATATATTTTTTTTAAAGTAGCAAATACTCACATTTGAGAATCTGTAACAAGCAAATATTTGGCATTTGTGCTTAAAAAAGGCTTACAACTATTCTTAAAATAGTAGCAGATATAATTTGCTAATCAATCAATCAAATGATTCTTTCAACGTTAAAATTAATGAATTCAACCTGACGAAGTTTATAATTGTTTCTGTATTTCTGAGATCCTGCCGTGGTCTGGGTGACTTCTCCCTGACGTGTAACTTCCAATAAGTGGCATGTCATGGTATTATTGTGGCATGTCACCCCTGTGTGAAGCATCGGTTCTGATGATAAGAAACAGAATCAGAGATGAAGACTTTTCTCCCATTTCTTCCTCCAAAAAACAACATCAAAACAAGTGTTTCCAGATCCATCCAGACCGTCTGTCTCCTCACCCCCCAAAAAACATCTATTTCCCTCTGCTTGTTTTCTTCGCAGCTCATCCAGGAGAAGAACGGCAACCGTCACTCCGTCTACAACACGAAGGGCTCCAGCGTGAAGAGGAGCGCGGCCTCCACCTATCAGAGCAAGAGCTACGCCTCCGTCGGCTCGGCGCCGCCGCCCGGTCAGCCCAACACCAGCCGCAGCGACTCCGACCTGTTGTGGCAGCTCGTCGCGCCGCAGCGCTCGGCCCCCCCCCAGAGGATGCCCTCCACCAGGGGCACCATGACCAGGACCACCACCAGGACCAAGAGGGCCACCGCTCGCTTCGTGACCGGCGCCCCTCCCCCCTCCGTCGGCGCCCAGCTTCGGCAGCCGCCTGTACCAGTGAACGGCGGGGGGCCGAGCCGGTCGCACAGCCAGTTCCTGAGCAGCCAGGCGAACCTGACCAGAACGGCGCCGAGGTCCCCCGTCACCGAGAGCGCCCTCAAGAGCAGAGAGGATTATGGGTGAGTCCAAATTGAAAATAACCATATTATTTCCTCAAAACACAGTCACTTTCTTTCTTTCTTTCTTTCTTTCTTTCTTTCTTTCTTTCTTTCTTTCTTTCTTTCTTTCTTATACTTATATTTTATTGTGTTTAGTTTTATCGGTGCTGCTACTGTTGCCAACTAATTTCCCCTTGGGGATTAATAAAGTATATTTCAATTCAATTCAATTCAAAACGTTACAATTTCCGGGCACAGCCAAAAAATTAATTTACATTTACATTTACCGCCCCACATCTCCTCCAACATGGTTGAACAATAAACAGACATTTGTGAGTAATAAAGAATCTAACTGTAATTATTTTCCAACAAAGTTCTCTCCAAGTTTGCCCAGATGTTGAGGATTGTTGTATCCTCCAAACATCAAACTATTATTTATCCTCTGAAATATTCACACGAGTTCCTGTTCCCACTTCAGTTTGACATCAAATGTTGTATTTCCTCCTTTTTCCGTCATATTTTGATATAAAGTTGATATGTTTCTAGATTTCTTTAAGTTGTAAACTCCTATTATAGTTCTAATTATCCCATTTATTTCCCCAAGTTAATGTTGTTCTTTATTTATCTTAATTGTAGGTATCTGAAGGGGTCCTGGCTATTTAGTGAATATTTATATTTCAACTATATTTCAATATTTACACTACCATTCAAAAGTTTGGGGTCATACTTTTATTCATTAAATGAATACAAGATTAATACAAAATATAGTCAAGACATTGACAAGGTTAGAAATAATGATTTTCATTTGAAATATTAATGTTATTAATATTAATTAAAGTTTTAGAGCTTCTCTCACCAACATAACTGTTTTCAGCTGCGCTCACAAAAAAAGGGTTTCAATGTCAAGGAATAATCTTTTTGTGTAAAATGCTAAATAAAAAGTTATACCAATTCTTTTTAAAAGGGTTTCAAGGGGGTTCTAACCCTCTGCTCGTCTTCTAAGGCAATGACACAATGTACCACTAGAACATGGAGATGGGCCTCTACACACCTATGTAGAGACTTCATTAAAAAACAGAGAATAGTCATTTATCACATTAACTATGTATGGAGTTTATTTCTGATTAATTTAATGTCATTTTCATTGGAATAAACAGTGCTTCTTTTCTTTTTTCTAAGTGACCCTAAACTTTTGAACGGTAGTGTATATACTTCAGCATGTTGCTGTTGTTCCATACGGAGTCCATTGTTTAAACCTCATGGAATAAAAAGTCTTTCATGGGTCATCCATCGCAGAAGCCGGAGCTCTTCTCCTAATTTCTAATTCCGTCCTGTTTTCTTCCACCAGGTTAAAAGGCAACAGTGGATTGGCTGACATCACGATGAAGGAGGCGGTGGAGTATCTCTCCAGCGATGACGAGACGTACCAGCACTGCGGCGCGTCCTTCATCCAGCACAACACCTTCGTGGACGACAAGGCCAAAGAGGAGGTGACTTGTTGCTTCTGACCCCAGGTTCAGTGTTCGGATCTCCACAGATGGGATAAACGTAGCGTTGCCCACTGACCCCAGGTCAGCCAGAACCTCGTCATCACGTTCTGATACCCGCACAGCTCCTCGGGCTCGGATCTGTCGTTTGAATCCCGCATATGAACGTCTCTTAAACAGGTTATTACAGGATGGAGACGCACGTTGGCGGTCAACCCCAAAAGTTCAACCCCAAAATCCCTAAAATCACATCTTTCCCCTTACCGGTCGCGCCATTATGCTCACAACAGCATAAATATCTCACGATAGTTTTGTTTTGTTTCGTTTATTAAGGATCCCCATCAGTCTACTCTACACCGCAGTGGAGACTATTCTTCCTGGGGTCCAGGCAGAAAATCATTACAATACAATACAAATATACATAAAATACAGTACAGCAAGATTAATTATCACAAAAACACTTAAAAGTAAAATAATAATACCTAAATACCTTAATTACCTAAAATAATAACCTAATCTACTATAATTTCCTTTCTGATTATACAATAGTGATGCATATTCAGGTCGCTTTAAGGATATCTTTGCCATGCGGTAAACATGTTTATTTTTTGGGAAGGTGGTGGTGGTGGTGATTAATACAAATATATTTTGTATTAATCTTGTATTCATTTAATGAATAAAAGTATGACCCCAAACTTTTGAACGGTAGTGTAAATATTGAAATATAGTTGAAATATAAATATTAGAGTTGAAATATAAATATTCACTAAATAGCCAGGACCCCTTCAGATACCTACAATTAAGATAAATAAAGCACAACATTAACTTGGGGAAATAAATGGGATAATTAGAACTATAATAGGAGTTTACAACTTAAAGTAAGTTATATCAAAATATGACAGAAAAAGGAGGAAATACAACATTTGATGTCAAACTGAAGTGGGAACAGGAACTCGTGTGAATATTTCAGAGGATAAATAATAGTTTGATGTTTGGAGGATGGTGGATGTGTCCCTGGGGGTCTCTGGCTCCCCTTTGTGTCGTCTAGTATCACCTATGTGACTCTCTTGTAATCCGTCTTATCCATCAGAATCAGAATCAGAAACCGTTTATTGCCAGGAATGTTTACACAAACAAGGATTTTCTTTTGGCGGAAGCTGCAACATTAGAGATGACAAACAACAATCAACGTGGAAAGATAAGATAAAGATAAAGATAAAGTGCTCGGACAACGAATAACGTCAAAACCGTATGTTTCAAGTGACGTGTGTTAAGTTAAAGTGCATGTTAAAGTGTGTGTGAAGGAGGAGGAGGAGGAGGAGAGATGAATGATGAAGGACACGTCCTTATCCTTTGGACGTCCCGGTTCATTCTGACCGCGCCGAGCATCCGGCGCCTCTCTCGCCCCGCAGGTGTTGAAGCTCAGCGGCGTCCCTCCTCTGGTGGCTCTGCTGCGCAGCTCCAGCTCGCGGGTGAGCGAGACGGCCTCGGCCGCCCTCCGCAACCTCTCCTTCAAGAGCAACGACAGCAAGGAGGAGGTGCAGCGCGCGGGGGGCATCGCGGCGGCGGCGGCGGCGCTCCGGGACACGGATTCTGTGGAGATACAGAAACAGCTGACGGGTACCAGTTAGTTAGACGATCCATACACAGAGGGCGTAATCCTGTTTAAGTCCTGCCGTCAATCACCGAGACGTCCTGGAGCGGCAAAGAGCCAAAAGCAACTCGCTGCAGCTCTACCTGGATGTTGTTGTTTTAAAGCGGAAATGTGTTAAATGATATTATTAATGTTTTTCAAAATGTTTTTTTTTCTTTTTTCTTTTTTTTTCCCTTCAAGAAAGAACAAGATACAAATACATTAAACATAGGAAACATGCTACCAGACAATAATAAAACAAAAAATAAAAAATTTTTACAAAATAAAAGAAAAAGTATAAAATGACAGTTAATACTGGATGGCACACTACTTGGTACATTAGCACTGGGTATTTAGACTACATAATTCATTCTACTAGGATTTGAATCTTAACATTACAAACGTCGGTGGAAAGATGACGTTTTAGTCACACGCGGGTTTCCCCAAATTAACTGTTTTATATGTGCCTAAGATTCACATATTTTGCTGTCAAAGTTCAAAGATAATTTAAAACTCAAGCAGTTAAATTAAATAAACAAATAGATGTAAATCCAAGATTTTTTTTTTTTTTTTAATAGAACATGTTTTACTTTTTTTATAACATTGGTTAGAGTTGTGTTCTTGACCTTCATGACCTCATGACCTTTTAATCATAATGACAATGAGCTTCACTGCAGCCCTCGGCTCCTTCATCACTCAGGCTGGGTCAAAGGCAGAGACGGATTTCCCCACAGGGGATCAATAAAATTGTACTTTTTATTTATTTATTTTTTTAACCATAATCAAACCTATAAAATCGACATGACATCATGATTTTTCCTTTTTTTTTCTTTCCCCCTTCCAGGTCTCCTGTGGAACTTGTCCTCGGCAGACGGCCTGAAGCCAGACCTGCTCAAGAGCGCTCTGCCCGTCTTGATGGAGAGCGCCATCCTGCCGTACACGACCGTACCCGACCGCGCCGACGGCAGCAGCCGGGACCCCGAGGTCTTCTTCAACGCCACCGGGTGTCTCAGGCAAGCCGAACCCCCCCCCGACACACACACACACACACAATACGCATTCAGACGTTGATTTATACGAGGCGGCTGTAGATACCGATTATGCGCCGGGGGGGAATTGTCCAGCACATGCTGTTGGAGAGATTTATTTTAGCACGACTCCGACGATGCGCGTGATCACATATTTTTAAAGATTAAAGCAAGGCCAGCAGATAAGTGTTTGGCATCCAATAGCAGGAACGGCCTGAGTCAGCGGTATTTGATGTGAATGTAGACGGATGAGCCCGGAACACGGGCCGATACGGAACGCTACTCGCCCGCTGCTATCAGTCGTCTCTCTGCCGCTCTCTCTCACGCTCTCCACGCCGTGGTCAGGGTGCGGTGAGCGGGCCGAGGTCATTTGGATACGTTTGACTGTCAACACGAGGAGACGTTAACTCGGCCGCCAGCTGACTCTCTGGTACACTGGCATGGGAGCAGTTTGCTTTAAAACAATAGAGCGGCCTTCGGAGCTGTTGGCAGAACTTTGAGGTCGTTTAGGAGGATGTGGTTTGTGATTTTTAGAGTCTGCTGTTACCGAACGTCACGTGACACGTCATCTAGGAGACGCTTTCATCCAAAGACACTTAGAGAACAAAAGAGAACCAAGAGCAGAACATCAGAACCACAAGGATCCAGAAAGAACATTTCTTCAAGAAAGTCGAACTACGAAAGTACCATGAGTTATACCATGAGTTATACCATGAGTAATACCATGAGTAATACCATGAGTTATACCATGAGTAATACCATGAGTAATACCATGAGTTATACCATGAGTTATACCATGAGTAATACCATGAGTAATACCATGAGTTATACCATGAGTTATACCATGAGTAATACCATGAGTAATACCATGAGTAATACCATGAGTTATACCATGAGTAATACCATGAGTAATACCATGAGTTATACCATGAGTTATACCATGAGTAATACCATGAGTAATACCATGAGTTATACCATGAGTTATACCATGAGTTATACCATGAGTTATACCATGAGTAATACCATGAATAATACCATAAGTAATACCATGAGTAATACCATGAGTTATACCATGAGTTATACCATGAGTAATACCATGAGTAATACCATAAGTAATACAATGAGTAATACCATGAGTAATACAATGAGTAATACCATGAGTAATACCATGAATAATACCATAAGTAATACCATGAGTAGTACCATGAGTAATACCATAAGTAATACAATGAGTAGTACCATGAGTAATACCATAAGTAATACAATGAGTAATACCATGAGTAATACCATGAGTAATACCATGAATAATACCATAAGTAATACCATGAGTAGTACCATGAATAATACCATGAGTAATACCATGAATAATACCATGAGTAATACCATGAATAATACCATGAGTAATACTATGAATAATACCATGAGTAGTATCATGAGTTATACCATGAGGAGTACCATGAATAATACCATGAGGAGTACCATAAGTACCATAAGGAGAAGATGTGTTTTGAGTGTGTATAACAGATTGTGTTCCTCGTTTTCCTCTGATCTTCACAACCGATATAATTGATTTCCTTGCGTTATAAAACTTTCTTCCTCCATGCCTTCTATTTCTTTCCGGAACCTTAAATCAGCTTTTCTGTCCGAGTCAATGCTTTAAAAAGAAGAATAGATAAGAGCAGCGTCTGAAGGTGTTTTATTACTCGTGAATGTTTACTGCCGCCATCACATCCGCGGATGCGGGCGATATCGCCGGTCACACGGCTCTCATGTCAAACATTCACTGACCTCCGATAGGATTCCTGGGAAAGCTGGCGGTGTCGGACTTCTACAGTATTTCCCCGAGCGAGCGAGGTTGCCCTTACGTAACTTCCTCCTTCCTGGAGGACGACACAGTGTGGACGTTTGACTTTGTGACGTTTCGTTTCAAACAGAAACCTCAGCAGCACGAAGCAGAGCAACCGGCAGGCGCTGAGGAAATGCAGAGGTCTGGTCGACTCTCTGGTCGGCTACGTCCAGAACTGCGTGGAGGCGGGAACGCCGGACGACAAGGTAAACGGTCTGTTCACGCTCGGCGCTCGCCGCCTGTCTGCGACTCTTTCCACGCGCCACACCTCCGAGTGGAACAGGAACAAAAAAAACATTCGTTGTGTCGCCGGGGTAATTATCACGGAGCAGTTTCACTGCGACATAATGAGTCATCGTCTCCTCGGCTGCTTAAAGACAATGGCCTCCTAAAGTATGCGGCTTGGTACAGACAGTGTACAGACTCAGAGAGGAGGGGATGCTCACTATGGAACAGTGGGGTGGGTTTTATTTTTTTTAAACTGTGATAACGGGTCATTAGAGAGCAAGATGTTTAATTTTACACACAAAGTTATATAAGGCAACAATATATAAAAAAAAAATCTTTAGTCTTAAATTTTCCTTTGGCAAAAATAGAATATTGGAATGTCTCTGTGCTCTAAAAGCTGTGAAATATGTTACATTTTCAATCTCTCTTCTGTTATAACGTTCAAAAGTGTGGGTTCACCGAGAACATTTGGTGTTTTCCATGAAAACTCACACTTTTATTTATTAAATGAATAGAAGATTAATACAACATATAGTCAAGACATTGACAAGGTTAGAAATAATGATTTTCATTGTAAATATTAATGTGGTTCTTCAAACTTGTCGCTCAAAGGAAGGCCAGTTTTAGAGCTTCTCTCACCACCATAACTGTTTTCAGCTGCGCTCACATAAAAAGGGTTTCAATGTCAAGGAATAATTTGTGGAAAATGCTAAATAAAAAGTTATAAAAAAATAACAAAAAGGGTTTCAAGGGGGTTCTACCCCTCTGCTCGTCTTCTAAGGCGATAACACAATGTACCACTAGAACATGGAGATGGGCCTCTACACACCTCTGTAGAGACTTCATTAAAAAACAGAGAATAGTCATTTACCACATTAACTATGTAGAGAGTGTATTTCTTCATTTTCATTGGAAAAAACAGTGCTTTCTTTTCTTTTTTCTAAGTGACCCCAAACTTTTGAACGGTAGTGTACATATAACTTACTGGCTAAATCTCTCTGCGTTGTTCTCCTTGTTGAAACAGTCCGTGGAGAACTGCGTGTGCATCCTGCACAACCTGACGTTCCAGCTGGAGGCCGAGGTCCCGGTTCTGTTCAGCCGGATCACTCTGTTGGCGAAGGCGGCGAACACGAACCTCGGCCCGGCCGACGCCGGCCCCATCGGCTGCTTCAGCCCGCAGAGCAAAGCGGCCGCCGCCCACGAGGTGAGGGCGCGGAGACGAGCCGCACGCCGACGTCCAACGCGGCCGCAGAGAACGTTTGAAAGTGTTTCAGTTCGTCTAGACAGACTCTTCAGTGTGTGTGTGTGTGTGTGTGTGTGTGTGTGTGAATTCTTGCTACTCTTCAGCGTGTGTTTGTGCTAGTTATGCCCGTAATTACTCTGTAGTTTTTGAAAGGCCTGGAGTGACAGTGTGAGACTTTTAGTGCTTAGAGCTGCCTTTTAGCTCTTGCGTTCAAACGTCTTCAGCTGCGTGTTTGTTGCATTCCTATGAAACGCTGAGTTTGGCAATGATTCCTATGTTTCCAAAGAAAAAAAATCCTCCATTGAAATTTGTTGTTATTATTATTTATTTCACCACCGTAACAACGGCACACGAATAAAAAAAAAGTGGTTTCATTACATTTAGCTGATGCTTTTTATACAAAATGACTTCCAACCACGTTACAGTCACACACGTAGACACAGCTACTGGGAGCTGTCACGGTGAATTGTCTTGCTCAAGGACACGTCGACCAGGGCGGGGGATTGAACCTCTGACCCGCCGTCACCCTGTTCATCCGTCGCCAACCCAGACATCTCCCCTTGCCTTAGCATTACATCACGGACACACGGTCGATCAGAGCAGCCTCGTCTCGCCCGTGTAATCCTGTATTTCTGACCCCCCCCCCCCTCCGCCCCTCCCCTCGTCCAGCAACACTTTGACTTCCCGGTGGTCGAGGACCCGCAGCCGAGCGGGGCCGGCCTGCTGATCCACTCCACCACGTTGCAGAGCTACCTGTCTCTGCTGGAGACGAGCGAGCGGGAAGAAACCCAGGAGGCCTGCTGCGGAGCCCTGCAGAACCTCACCACCCACGACAGCATCGTGAGGAGATGGATGGATGGATGGATGGATGGATGGATGGATGGATGGATGGATGGATGGATGGATGGATGATGGATGGATGGATGATGGATGGATGATGGATGGATGGATGGATGGATGGATGGATGGATGGATGGATGGATGGATGGATGATGGATGGATGGATGGATGGATGATGGATGGATGGATGGATGGATGGATGGATGGATGGATGGATGGATGCTTTATTAATCCCGAGGGAAATTTAGGTCAACCAGTAGCTTAACTTAACTCACAAACATACATACACAACTTACAGTAGAATCATAGTATAACAACGATACACATAGGGGGAACATGTACACAGGGAGTAGGGTGTATACAGAATTTACAGATATTATAGATATTAGTGTGCATTGATTGAGTGTTGATATCCACGATAGTGCAAAATGCTATAAATAAACCAGTCTGTGCAATTTTTTTTTTAAAATGGGTTGCTTTAAACTATGTTTTAATCGGTTTTATTTGTTTTTACTATCTGTGTGGCACTCTGAGATTCTTGAAGGAAGAGTGCGATAAAAATATAATGCATTATTATTATTATTATTATTAATGGGCTTGTATAGCCAAAAAGAGTTAAAAAAACAGTAAAAGAGTAAAAAAAGAGTAAAAAAAGATGGAAAAATAAGAACAAACCTGCCGCGCTGTTGTTCCACACCCACCGGGATTTGATTATCTCGCGGACTAGTTAGGATAAACATTCATTTCTCATTGTGAATATTGTTTTTTTTTCTCTCCTCCATTTCCGCAGGTCTCCAGCGTAATGAGCCAGACGATTGTGCAGAAGCTGAACGGCCTGCAGGTCATCTGTCCGCTCCTAAAATCAAAGAAAGTCAACATGCAGAGGAACACAGTGGGTTTGGTAGGAAACCTGACCAAAAACCCTAACTTGCACAATGCCATGGGTGAGACGTCACCTGCTCGATGTGTATATAAACACCACCAAGCTATAGATCTATTTAGAGCCCACAGGGCTTCTTTGGTTCAGATTTGAGTCTGTACCGTGAAAAGCCATTACCGCGATGGATAAACTTTCGTTTTTTACGAGTGTTTGCTCTTGTTAAACACACCTGTGGCTTTTGTTTGCCTTGATCCTGAAGCTCGTAAAGTCCTCCCCGAGCTGCTGGGCATCCTCAGCGCAGGCACCAAGGAGGGGAACGAGTCCGATGACACGCTGGCCATGGCCTGCCAGACTTCCAACTGCCTGCTTATGAAGGAACCGGAGATGGCCAAGCCCCTGATAAACAAGACGCTGATTAACTCACTGAAAGATCTCAGCCAGAACGGGTAAGATCGCACGAGAGAGACAGAATGTACGAACTTCAGCCTCGAAACCATTATTCACGATGCGGGGATTACCCGTGACTCACTGAGGATGGATTACATTCTGAGTGCATGTTTTGATTTCCCTGCCAGTTTAAATCTAATCTTTTAACACGTTGTTTTCCCTCTATAAAGATATCTCCCTAAATCCAGCAAAGCCGCAGCGCTGCTTCTCTTCAACATGTGGTCCGAAAAGGACGTTCAGAACCTCCTGAAAAAGGTGCGTTGAAGCGTAAATACCCCGAGTGACGGGACCTGTCTGGGTTCGGGGTGTGTCGCCGCTGTTTCACACCTTTAAAGCTCAACAGTGGCAACGCCTATGGCAGGTATTTGTGAGAAACAGAGGGAGAAGGGTTTGTTCCTCATGGGATGCCAAGTGAGTGAGATGGAGGCTCTTAAAGCGATACTCCCCGAGGATTCCGGTAGGTCAGTCACTTTCAGGGTTTTTCCTGGGTCAAAATGGGTCTTTGGTGCTTTTTTTTCCATTTCTTTTTTTCAGCGCCGACTTTTTTTTGCCTTAGGCCAGGGGTGTCAACTCATTTTCACCGTGGGCCACATCAGCGTCATGGCTGCCCTCTTAAAGGGCCGGAAACACTTTATAAACTCCTCGAACACATTGTTAAGTAACTCTCTTTGCATCTGATTATTGTTCATTTGAGTGTAGAAATATTGTACATAAGAAAATGTCTCTTATATTACAACATAAATCCATTTAATTTGAAACCTTCAAAATAAAAGCATGGGAAATCTTTCTTCAATTTCTTTAAAAAAAATGGGGATTACATGTCTTTCAAGCCGTCAAGGGCCACATAAAAAGATGTGGAGGGCCAGATTTGGCCCGCGGGCCTTGTGTTTCACACCTGTGCCTTAGGCGTTCGTGATTTGTCATAGGCGCGCGCCCAAATGTTCTCTATGCAGGAAAAACCCTGACTGTTTTGACACGTGCGCGACCTCGCGGTGCACCGTGACTCCTGTGTGCTCGTAAAAAAAATGAGCCGTTTGGTGCAATTTGGTTCCTGGCGGGTTTGTACACTTGTAAGTACCAAGGTGGAGCACTAATTCTCCTTTCCCCATTTGTCCTGCAGCAAGGGATGAATAAGTCCTTGTTTGTGAATGACATCACCACGGCGGCGCACAGGTCCATGCAAGTCGTGGATTAACGCCGGCTTCCGCGGATTGGCCGAAAGCCCTTTTGACAAAAGACAAACTCGCCGCTGCACATCCCCCCCCCCCCCCCCCCCTGGAGAGCAATGAGACATTACATTACATTACATTACATGTCATTTAGCAGACGTTTTTATCCAAAGCGACTTACAATAAGTGCTTCAACCTAGAGTACAAACTAAGAACAACAAGAATACAGAAAGTAACATTTCCTCAACATAGTCGAACTACAAAATTACCACAATAAGAGCTATGTAAATGCTACTGAAGTGCTAATCTGTGCCACTGAAGTGCTAATCTGACCCTGTCTGCTTTTCAAGTGTTATTGTAAAGTCTGTGCCTGCAATCTGGGACCATGCGCTTTCTGTTTTAGATATTAACATGTGGGTTATCATTTTACTGTCTGTTTATGTCTGATTTTTTGTCTTTTTTTGTTATAAGTTTGTAATAAAAAGTGACTTTTTTTTCTTTTCTTTCATGCGTGTGTGATTTTGAAATGTTTGTCATGTGTCCTTATTAATAAAGCTGTCAGAGATCCACCCCTCGAGCTCCATGAATAGGAATTAATCACCTATCATTCGTCACAGTCAATAATTAGTGCAGAACGAAAGGTTTTACGAGTCCCTCGCCTCTGGGCTTCTGGTTGAAAGCAGGTTGAAACGCTTCTGGGCAGATCAACAACACATCTTTCAGATTCTGTTTACTCCACCCGTATAATTTATTTGCACCGACTGCAACTGCTGTTGCCATCGTTGCACTGTGTGTGGATTTGAACTTTGGACCTCAACAGTTCAAGTCATGTAAATCACCCAACGGCCAGGAGGGGATTCTGTGATCATGAGTGGCACTTTGTGTACTTTGTGTACACAATTAGGCTAAAGAAGGTTTATTTTTTATTTTTTATATAATTAGTGTTCCCACGAGTGAAGGAACTTAACCTTAATCCTTCAAATTTACTAACAACTTTTACCCTTTTTGACCACAGCAATTAAAATCTCCAGAAAATGATTAGAATTAATAATGTGTCCCAAGTTTAAGTGTGAGGTACTTTATGTTTGTTTGTTGACTACCTAGATAACTCTTTACATAAATAAAAAAGTTGATATTTCTTATATGTTTTACACAGTGAAAAACAGCCTGGGGTCAAATTGTACAGGACAGTGAAAACATATCGTGAATTTTATGTTTTCCCAGTTATCCCCAATAAATTAGGGAAAGTCGTGAAATATGAAGCAAAACAAATTATATCAATAATTTTTTTAGAGACGTCAAACATTGAATGGGGTCAAATTGAGACCAAAGGTAATAGGAGGGTTAAGACTTAAGAGGCAGAGGCAACCATTTCTAGTTTGTTAAACAAAGATTTTCTTTTAATTCATTGCAACCACAAATACACACAATAACTAATTAATTACTTTATGTGGTAGGACATGGAACTGCGGTTACATACATTGAAAATCCTATTCCAGTGGTGTCCTATGATAAAGTTATTTTAATGGGTTACGCGTCATCAGTCAAATCCCTGTTTAATAAACACAAGCTGTAACACCTCCGTTGGCTGCTGCTGTACTGCTACATTCCTGCAGGTGAACGTGGCATGCACTTAGTTTCACGGATGGCTTATTTAAGAGCGTTTGTAATTCTGTCCATACAAATGTATATGCAGTTATCGTCAGGCGTTGGCGGTTTTCCTTCTGGTTGACGTCAGACGTTACTTCCTCAGGCCGCGCTTGCTTCTGCTGCCCTTTGATCTGAGAACGAAGTGAAAGCCGTCAGATTTTCTTCCATATCAGCCTCAACCCTGCCAAACCTGCAGAGCGCTACACAACCCAGTGCCTCCCATACTAATTGCATGTGTGTGTGTTGGAAGCGTTTAATTTGGTCTGCGTGTCTCGGAGGTCTGTTGATTCTCATGAACGTCGGACATTTTAATATTTCTTGTGATGTAAATGAGTCGCTCCCTTTGGCTGCATTTGACATTTAAATTATCTTAGGGAAATTCGCGCTGCAGAAAGGAAACTTGAGACGTCCAAAAAAAAGCCTTTTTCCAATAAGTCTAATAACTAAAATCCTCGTAGTTCAGAATGTGGCCACTAGCCGCTCGCTCGCCGCACCTGCATGAAACAGCTACAGACAACAGTTTCTTTTATGTGTTTGCAATCGGGTTAATGTTATTCCTGGGCCCATTGCAGTTCGTTCCTCACCAGCAGTGGACTACAAAGAGCAAAATACAAAGAGCTGCTGCTGGCCTCCGATGCTCCTCTGAGAGCTTGTCATAGCTGTCTGCTGTTGTAATGGGATTTGCTACCAAATAGTTGGCCGCTATCTTTATCTGCTGTTGCTACCGAGACACCTGATCCCTGCAGCTTCACAACAAACACATACATATTTACATTTAAGGTGAAAATGTAAAAAAATGTAAACCTTTATTTAACCAGGTGAGTCCCATTGAGATTAACAATCTCTTTTCCTATGGTGACTTGGAATTACATACCACATCTGAACATGAATTGGGGCTGTTTTCATTTGAGAATAAAGTCAAATTAAGGATCTATTTCACAGGGATTCCTCTTTGAAATGATCAGTTACAGTTACAGATTAATGGTAGTCAATGTCATATTCTGCAGGAAAAAAACATTATAAGCTTGTTTAAGGTTTGCTCAGAACCTGGACCCTTATTGTAGCCGACATCAGGGGGAGGGATCCACGTCATTTGGATGACAGCAGGGTCTGGTCACTGTTTTATTGTGGGCTACATCAACACAGATGATAAGATCTCACAGCTGTTGTCCCTGCATTTAAACCCCATCTATCCTTCAAGACGTAGGAGCGCATGCATGTTGTTCAGATACCCCGGGGTGCCCTTTGTCCAAACACGTCTCGTATGCTCGGCCCCTTTCTGTTCACCCGGTCTGCTCCGGCTACTCTGGAAACTTTGGTCCTGCTGTCACCGCGGCCGACTCAACCGGCTGCAACCGACGCCGCTTCAAACTTAACGAAGATTAGCGCAGCGAGACATACTGAGGGGAAGCTGAAATAGGAGGAGGTAGAAACTTGCTGAACTTTTTACTTCAGGGCCGACTTAAGTTAAGAGTGTCTGCAGTAAATTGATTGATTATTGGTTACCTAAATGTTACTTTTCTTTAGTTATTGCATTTTGTATTTCAACCTGTCTTGATGAAATATCCTATTTGATATTAGATGAATCTATGTTGCGATGTTGGAAGATGTAGCCTATTCAGATATTTCACTAAAGTAAAAGTAGGATTACCACTTTGCAAAAATCCTCTGTCACTGGAGTAAAAGTAGGACAAAAGTGTTGTCATCAAAACATACAAGTACGGTAACGTAGAAGTACAAAAAGTAAAACTGCTCATTATGTGGAATGGCCCATCACAAATTAATGTTTACTTTATCACTGGATTATAATGGTTAATGCATGAATGTGTGTTGTTTGTATTTTGTACACTTTTTAAATCTAAACTGGTAAATGTGGGGCAAATTTGTATATATGTATCCCGTAAGATGAAATGTATTATTAATTTACCACATAACTACTTTCATGTAGTAGCCTAATCATAACATGTGCCCTCTGATGTGAGTATCCATAACACAATACTAGACTTACACTTTCTGGTGATCACTGACCCGGTTTCTCAGCACCGTGATCTGTGGAAATGGTAAAAGAAATGTATTGACAAATCTATCAACTTTTTACTGTCTCCCTTCAAATAAAAAAAAAATTCTAATGATTTTACATGTTAGTAACTCAATGACCTCCTAAATGCTAAATACATGTGGGGAGTCAAACTAATAAAAAGTAAAATAATAATATTACAACTTATCTGTTTAGCTAGCTAGCTTAAAGCTATTTCCTCCTCACTGTTTTTCATAGTGCAGTGAGGCACTCTAGGTAGGCCCGCCACATCCCATAATCACAACCGGTTGGTGCCGTTGCTGCACGTGATGATGCGATTACCTTACCTCGTACTTCTGCCTCGCTTGTTTATACTGGTGTTCAAACTTCTCGGCCTCCAGCTGGCGAACCCGCTCCCACAACTCTTTGGCTTTTTCCCTGCATCGGCACGGGAAAAAAGGGAAAGCGATGGATGGATCGGAGTTCATTGGAGTGAACACGAGACATCTTTATGTCACCGTGTTTATTTATATCTCACCTGAGTTGGTCCTCTTTCATGTGATCCACATGTAACTCTTGGCGTCGATCGTTTAGGATCTTCTTCTTCTTTTCCCGCTCCGTTTGTTTTTTCGCGCCCGGCTGCGTCTGCTGTTGGGGTAGAGGGCGCATGGAGCGATATGCACATGTACACGCATGAAATGCTTGGGAATTATTGTTTACGATATAAAGAAAAAAGATCTTCACGTTGCATCCGGTGTAACTAAAGTTGGACAGAATCATCTTCTTCCTTGCGTCGTCGTCGGCTTTCTTTTTCGCCTCGCCCTCTTCTTTCCTCGCTTTCTCTTCCTGATGGGAAACACGAGGTTACCTTTTAATGACGTATTGACAGAGTTTTAATGTCTAAACTTGGTTTAATTCAAAGGTAGATTGATTTAGAGGTGAGATTGGCCTGGGGTATAACTTTAGGTTTAGGAAGATGATTTATTTGACGGTTCCAGTTAATCCTCAGGATGTCATTTCTCTTCGTATACGTACATTCAGTCTGTTCTGTCGTTCTTTTTCTCTCTCTGCCCTGATCTTCATCTGCTCTGCTCTCTCTGACCTGCGTGTCTCCTAAAGTAGGAAAGAAAAATGTATTTTTACAGACCATAGCTAAATCAAGTCGACTCAAAATGCAACTAAAGTAAGTGAGATGTGAACATACGATGCGATCTGTGAGGCTGAGAAGCTCCTCTTCCTCCTTCTTACGCTTGTCAAAGTGAGAGTCGATCAGAGTGTGCAGCTCAGTCAGGTCCTTCTCCATCCTTTTTCGATGAATGTCCTGAAAGTATAGCGAGAAGTTGAATTCGGAGTTCATCCAATAATTTGCCCTTCCAAAATATACAGACAGGTGTAACCGTGAACTCACATCAAAGTCCACTTTCTCTCCATCTGGGATCTTAGGAGGCGCCAAGCCGGGCACAAAACCCGGCCTGCGGAGGAGGATAGAAAGATGAAGATATTTATTTAGGTTAATATGTCTCTCACTTCAATTTATGTTATATTAATACGTAAAATCTCTGTTCTTACTTTGATCTGCGCTTTGTCTCGTCTGTTTACACACACAAAAAAAACAGCAATGTAAAATTGTTAGTTTACGTGTCAATGTATTATACATATAAGAAATGCTTGCATGAAAAAGAACAAAATTGTTCTATAGTTGCACAACAAATATTCTCTGGACTTATATAACCCGTTCATACCTGCGTCATTGTCCTCTGAAGTCTCTGCTAAAAGAGAAGCAGTGCAAAGTCAAACATTTCACCCAGACATGTAGAGAACTATAATACTGATGAATAAAGTCACATGTGACTCAGTAAGATTTACATGAATACATTTAAATATCTATATGATTGTAAAAACAGATTTTAAATTTAATGCAAAGAATTACTGCTGGTGAATTCTATATTTTATTGTTATTATTTAATACATGACAAAATCACAATTCAACCTCACCAAAATTGAAAGATAATAGGTAATAGATAATAATAATAATAATAATAATAATAATAATAATATGTAACAAAATAAAAAGCAATAAGGACCCCTATAGTAATTCAAACAATTAGAAAACCAATTTTTTTTCTTCTTTTTCTTTCCTTTCGACCTCCTTCTGGTTATGAAGGTCGTCATACGAGACAATCAAGTGTTCTGGTTGATCGACACAATCCTGCTAGTTTAAAGGAAGCTGTCGATAATGGATGAGCTGGAATGACCTCGTGGGCTGAGTGACGGAGCTGACAAAGCGGAGCACTGATGCCGGACATATCCAGAGAGGAATGCAGGTGAGAGGACTCGGCTTCAGATCCTCATCACAGATAACACGTATGCCACCTGAGTCGCCACCCAGTGCTTCAACACAGAGGACTGTGGCCTTATGTCAACACAGAAATGCAACCGTGGCATGATTTTGGACTAATTATATAACACAACTGCACACACAAATTGGGAATTTAAATACTAACTGGATTTAAAGGAGACATACAAGTACATTAATACTACAGAGAGATAGAATAACACTATATTTCCAGATTTACATTTCATCACAGCCTAATCTCCTTGTAAAATTGGAGCGTTGAAGTGTAGCTTAACTTTAAAATATGTTTAAATGTGTGTTTTTGCTGATAGAAACGTGGTTTTCCTTGGACAGCGACAGTATATTGTTTATATACATTTACACTAACACTTTTATTAAAATACATGGTTGACAACAGCGTGTTAAGTAAGAATAAGGTAATCTATTTACAGCCGGCATGCAAACAGATATTAGCATAAGCATTACTACCTTCCACCTCCTCCTCTTCCTCCTCCTTTACTACCTCTTCCACCTCTTCCTCAACCTCCTCCTCCTCTGCTACCTCTTCGCCCTCCTCTTCTGCAGCAAAGCAAGCGTGTAGAGTTAGCAAGCAAACAATGTGAAAATCTCAAACGGCATTCATTTCAATATGACGTCTGTGTATTTTGTAGAGTGCCCTCAAAAGTTGTATTTTAATTGCTTTTATCGTACTTTCTAAATGTTCTTATATACTCAAATGTTTTTATTTTATAATTCATTAATGGATGTGTTATCCAGCCCTGCGACAGACTGGCGACCTGTCCAGGGAGTACCTGTTCCCAATGCTCTAGGTCTAGGATATCGCTGCAGCTTTCCCACAGTTGCATTCAGCTTTTTCCACTATTTGCAAAGCAGATTCTGTGTTTTTTGTTCCCCACATTTTGCTCCCCATCTAATTGGGCCTCAAAGGCGACAAAGAGCCTCTAGTCAGAGTCCCTTTCGGTAACTCAACCTTCTTCCCCTGCATAGAAGGTAAGCCGAGCCGCATTTAGAGGACCTCTAACAGGCAGACAAAATGAAAGTGGGTATTGTGCATGTGTCGCCGTCTTCCCCAAGGTCCCATATTGAGAACATAGGCTGACCTATATTGCTCTCTGACTGCGCCTCTCTCTCCTCCACGGAGAGGGGTGGGCAGGGGGGGGGGGGGGGGGGGGCTGTACAGTGGCCCGCATGGACCGCCCTCACAAAAGGGAGACAGAAATAGGGGCACAACCCTTTGCCTCTTTGATGGCGACCCCGTTGCACCTTTTGAATTGGACGGACAGATCCACTGGGACGTTTTTACGTACATAGCGAACAGTCCCCCGCCTCAGATGGAGAGGACTGACTCAGAGGGCAAAGGTCAATCCGGCAAAAGGGATCAAGGACAGCAGCTGCTTCCACGGTGGCACCAAAAATACAGTGTACGCTGCTCGGTGGAGCCAGCAGCTTAGCAGATGCGGCGTGTTACGCGAGGCTCAAGCGTGTGAAGCGGGTAATAAAGTTGGAGAAAGAAACACAGCCAGCCTCTTAAAGTTTGGATCTAGAAGCAGTTTTCATAGATATTGTTGGTATTTTCATACCAACAATATCCTCGTGGCAATATACTTCAAATGTATATTAAACACGAGCGTGGATATTTCTGATATGTCGGCTAAACATGCAGCTTAGAGCCAATATTCATGCTTTTCCCCCCTTTTTTTTCCACGTTAACAGATCTGTAGCATCCAACCAGTCAGAATGAACAAGCAGCTATTCACAACACCCCAAATACAAACTGTGGAGACCCATTTCCGACCGATAAATAGACTTACCTTGTCCCCTAGAAGAAAAGAAGAAAAAAAAAATCACACCCAAAAATATGTTTTTGTTACAGTCGATTCCACCGTGGCATCATTTCAGTTGACATCACTTCTCTATTTGACAGAAACGAAGCGTTTACTCACTCGTTATAGGCGTCTTCTGTGTCCGACATGTTTAGGATGCAGTGCCTGGGGGAAGTAAAGTCCAAATTCAAAGGAGGAAAGGGAGCGACACTGTGCACCGACGCCCACCTGGGGTGAGAAGATGAACGCTAAATTTAATCCAAGTCTCAATTTACTTATTTACATCCTCATAAGGAGAGGACCTAGGACTTACCCGGATAGTGAGATGTGCACTTCAAACTGGGCTCAATGGGGAATTGTATACTGTGCCCTTCTCTGTGGGCCATAAGCTTTTAAGCCCAGAAGTGGATCACATGGCGGCAAGCTACCCACGTCTACAATGGGTGGGCACATACCTGCAAACAGATGGCAGATTAACTAGAATGGGAAAACTAACATTCTCCATGGACTTGCATTGTCTATTTTTACACGGCCAAACCTATAAGGTTGAGCAGCGCAGGATTATTCCACTTAAAGGGGTTCGGTAACTGAAGTCTGCCAGACAACAGAAAGGTTAGAAATAATCCTCGTGGCTTAAGCTCCCCTTGATTTACAAGCAAAGAAACATATTATTAAATCGTTACAATTCTGCAGATTAATGGCACATTTATGACGCCAACACCGTGAAACAGCAACAGCGTTATTCCCTAAACTGGATGTGTTACGCAACCGTATAAATCAACATTATTCCCACAGCCGGTTGCCAAGGAAAGGAGTAAAATAAGACTCCCTCCCTTCACAGGCACCGTCTCCTGCACCTCGCCTTTATTCTCTGCCCTCACATGCAACAACGTGCGGTAAACACCCTTCTCTGGCTCTTCCATGCCAAGTCTTTTGATACTCCCAGTGTTTTCTTTTAATATTGTCTCTGACCCCACAATCGGGATTCTGACTCAACAGTCGCGTCTGAGCCAGAACATATATCAGCGTAACGGATTGAATGGAGTTTCCTCCCTCCCTCCAGCTCAGCTCAGGCTTTGTTTACAGGATTGTTTTGATGCCCCTTTGAAGCCTTCGGTGGAGAAGTTCAAGTCCCGAGTCAAGTCTTGCAGCAGCTTCAGACAAGTCTCCAGAAGCCAAAAAGATCCGGTATCTGAAGGCTGTCATGTAACATATTACAATTCGTCATCCAAAGCCATGTTATTAGTGTTTTTACATCAATACATGTGTTAGATCTTTAGATATCATGCGAGCAAAGTTTGATTCAAGCATTGAGGCTGGATGGGCACAGACCCAGGGGCCCAAAGTGTCAGCCCCCCCCCACCCACACACACACGCATACACCTCCCTGGCCTTCACCTACGAAACATCACTTAAAGAGACACTTACCAACAAATGAAGAAGAGACTCAAAATGAAAAACAAAAACAATCAACAGCTGCAAAATGACCACATGAAACACAACAACTACCAAGAGAATGGCCGAACAAATGGACGCTGAATGACCACAAAGAGACACAAAACAACCAGACAAACCGTGTCTGTGCCCAGGGGCCCATTGACTCAGAAATGTACGAGCAAGTTATGATACATCCCTCAATCCATAATTTTGTTTATTGGGTACAAGACAGCTGAGTCCACATGAAACAATGTGTGCTGATCTGTTGCTATACTACAATACAGATATACAACACAAGCGAGCTCTCATATTATTCAACACATACTTGGAACACTGCCAAGGGAAGCACTGGTTTCCAGAAACATTTAGAAACCCCAAATATTATTATATTGTATTGTGTGTGTGTCTGTTAGTTTTTGAGTAATGCACTTTTGATTAAATGGTTCAAAGGAATCTCTTTGATGCAACATGTACATGTGAAGTAATCGGGTAAGTACTAGTTGTGAGTTTTATAATGTCTGTAATTAGGACCATTTAAATTCTGGAGTTTGGTTTCGAGATAAAAAACTTTTGTTTTGTTCTTTGCTATATAAATAAAAGAAGTAATGTATATATTACAGTATAAGATAAGCACATTAATGCCGACATGTACCTCTCTTATAGGTTGGCGTTGTGTTATAGATTTCTGTGTGGCCTCTGGTGGAATCAAATAGCCTCTACTGATCTATTTCCTGTTTCAACAATAGCCCATTGTAATTCATAAGCAGAGCCTTTGACAGAGCTATGTAATGCAGATTTTGAGCTTTGCATATGTCATGTTTTTAACCCCTTAATAAAACACTAAAGTCATGAAGTATGTGTACAGTGGGTGTTGCTTCATCCGTTTGCTTCAACATAATCAACCGTGACCAGTCGATCATATAGTATTAAGCCTCAATAACTTTCCTTTGACACAATAACACCTTGTATTCCTGATAGTATTGTTGCAAACCCCACCCATCTGGCACCGGAGTCAAATAAAACAAACAGAAAGCACTTAGAGCTGCTGCTTGTAAACCCGGAGAAGAGAGCAGCCCTGGCAATGAATGCCAGACCGAAAAAGAGGCCATTTATGTTATTCAAATCATCGTTACAATAAACTGTGAATTCTGTTCACACATACAATACTTTGAGTTTGTCTTTGAAATGTTAAGCGTCTTTGAGCACCTGGAAAAGCGCTATATAAATCGAATGTATTATTATTATTATTATTATTATGTGTCAGAAAACTGATTATAAAGGGATGCTGACACCTTGTGGTGGAAACGTCGTGCTGCACGTTCTCACATATCTGAACGTTACCTTCTTTAGATCCATAAAAGATTCACATGAATTAAAATAAATACAAATAAGACCCTACCTAACACATCACAGTTTAAAGCCTAAACAAATACCGTAATCACAAATTATAGATTATATCTGAAATAATTTAATGAAAGGCTATCTAATTAAAAAAATATATATTTATAGTGCAAAATGAGTAAAACATCAAACAGTTGCTGTTTTCAGCTTCTCAAATGTGAGATTAATTGGATTTATATTGACTTGTTAAGGATAAAATAAGGTATTTGATAAATACCCTTAACTCTTTAATTGCGTTACTGCACTTCTTTAAACGGAGCAGGTATCCCGATGTGCACGTGACACACTCTACTCGTCGATGTGCATATCAAACGCCTCACAGTGAAGCGGGCTCTTTGAACTGTTGACGCCCTCGCGCGCCCTCGCGCGCCCCAGCTGGCCAATTAGCGTTTCAAGACGATGCTAACGGTCCGTGCACGAGACTCACGTCGCTCCAGGATACATATGTGGAGGTAATAACGATATTTAGCGTGTCTTTATTACTGTAATATTTTACATTTTACAAATGAACTTTTTCTAAGCTATTTAAAGATATCCCGAAATGTACCTTAAAAAATGGTTCCTGGAGGTTTAATTGGTTGCTCATACCAATTATTGTTTTTTAGGTAAGTAGGGTTTGCAGTAAGCACACGTGATCTGCAAAGTAACGAGGATTTGACTTAATTGTCGTGTTGTAGGCCATCCCTAAATGTCTGAAAAGTCAAGTAGTGAAGAAGCATTTATATTGCCCTTCATGTATTATTCAACTTAATTTATTGGGATTTTTTGCCGCAGTTATCTAGCTAAGAGCATGAAGCTAACGAGCTAACAGCATGAAGCTAACCCTGTGGAGGAAATAACGATATTTAGTTTTATGTGTGGAGGTAATAATGATATTTAGCGTTATATGTGGAGGTAATAACGATATTTAGCGTTATATGTGGAGGTAATAATGATATTTAGCGTTATATGTGGAGGTAATAACGATATTTAGCGTTATATGTGGAGGTAATAACAATATTTAGCGTTATATGTGGAGGTAATACCGTTATTTAGCTTTATATGTGGAGGAAATAACAATATTTAGCGTTATGTGTGGATTTAATAACGATATTTAACATTATATGTGGAGTTAATAACGATATTTAGCGTTAAATGTGGATTTAATAACGATATTTAACTTTATATGTGGAGTTAACAGGGATATTTAGCGTTATGTGTGGACAAAATGTGCTTCAATATGGAGCTTCCCGTCGTGCGGCCCTCGGCAGCAGACAAGCCTCTACTCACGTCACCAGGCCACAGGAGGTAATATTAACCCACCCTCTTTTTGCATTGGGGGATAACTGTCAATCAATTCTTTGTAATGGCTGAACTTCTGGTTTGGTAGCTGGTTCGTTTTGCGTTTCCTGCCGTTTGGTGAACAGCTGTTTGATGTGACTGAATGCAAAAATATAACTTCTTTTAATATTCAAAGAATGAAATGCAACCGCATAGACCCACCGGTGAGAGAATGAATCTGAATTGAGAAAACAATAAATAACTATAAAAAATAGATACTTTCATGACAGCTTCATCACAGCTTCTTTATTATGACACTTCTTCGACTCTATAATAATGTGATTATTTCAGCGATATTGGAAACGAAACATGCAGACAATTCGTGAAAATGTATTGAATCTTGAAACAAAACCCCCCCCAAAAAATCTCGGCGACCTAGTGAAGTGCATCAGAGTTTAAATTAATTGTATCTGTCGTGGTGCATTCTTCACTCTTCGGTGTAGAGGCGACGGTAACGTCAGACGTCTACTGGGTTTGGCCTTTCGCCGTCGAACATCTTCATGCGGCCCTCCATGCCCGACATGGCCTCCACGTTCTTCCTCCAGTCGCTCACCTCCGCCGTTTTCTCCTGCACAGAGTGACACAGAGACGTTCGTAAAGTCCTCTCGCTGTTGACGCTTATATTCTTCCTCAGCCGCCTAATGAAACCACCTCCCTCTAGGTGTTGAGGCATCCGTGTTAAACGGGACGCCTGGCCCCCTGTGGGTGTGTGTAGCCGGTGGTTTTTAATTTGGTTCTGGCGAGCCGAGGAGGCCGTGAATCAAGCCTCGCAATTGTGCAGCATAAATCACCCGCCACGGAAGTGTGCGTGCCGTTGAATTAAATCACAATTGTGTATTTTTTGGCGTTTTTTTTCCAAACCCACCTTCTCTGTGTCCTCCTTCTTGACCGATTTGAGAGTAGCTCGCAGGTCCAGAGAGACCTTGTGCTTGGAGCCCAGTAGGGAGCGCAGGATGGCGTCAGCAGAGACCCTCACCCTTCTCAGGCTGGGTCTCTTAAACTTCCCCCGCAGGTCCAAGACCTTGATGTTCAGGTCTTTGATCTGGAGAGAAAAGAGGACAGGAAGTACATCTAGGTCATTTCAACCGTTGTCCCATTGTGGAACCAGCTGATGTAATAACAAACTGTGTTACAAAATAACTGCTGCAGCCTCGATAAATGTGTTTATTTAATCTTTAGTGGAAATGATCAAAGCGGTTCATCGTTGCCTTTTCGAGGTAGAGTTACCTCTCTGGTGTTGTGCGAGACTTTGGCTTCGATGTCGTACCGCTCCTCGTCCACCGCGTCTATTTTGGCGTGCAGCTCTTCGCATAGCGTCTAGAAAGAGAACGAGAAGAGGTGGATGTGAAATATTAATACTTCAGAGTTTGCAAATGTGAACAACTCCGTGGTGAGCGCGATCTTCCACCTGCAGTTCGTCTGAGGACAAGCCGGCGATCCGTAAAGGAGGAGATCTTTCGTCCAGGTACTTCGCCTTCTGGTCCTCTTGTTCTTCTGACTCCTGCTCCAGCTCCTCCTGGGCCCTGGCGACCATCAAGCTCTGAAATACCACACTCACAGTCAATTTCCCTGTGGGACTCTCGTCTTTGCAAATTGTCCCGAGGACTCACCTTCAGCATGAGCTTCCGATAGGCAGAGATTTTAGGTTTTCCCTGCAAAAGAGAATATGTGTTGGAAAATTGTCTGCAACAAGTAGTTCAGCAAATTAATATCTGCGCCTATTCAATGATTAAATCCCTTAGTGGGTAGTGTTTTGTGAAGTCTTACCTCCGGTCTGTGGGAAGAAAATAAAGAGAGGACACAGAACTGTAGCATTAGCATTCAATTGCAGATTGTAAAACACTTATGATAATGAAATCAGATATTTGGCATATATTTCGTTAGGCAATATTTCCATATGATAATTTATCATCTTTCAATGGTATCGTGATGAAACCGTATCTAGAGATATTGTGATACCCAAATACAACAATAAATTGATATAACAACAATGTCCAGCTGCAGGTATGAAAATACTGAGGACGTGTAGTTTAATTCCCTTCAGTCCTTCACCCACCAGAGGGCGATAGAGAGACCTGATCTCACACAGTATACAAGCAAATTACCATGTGGTTATTTGACAGAGTATAAATTGTATTGAATTACCAGTAAAAATGCAAAAAATTGATATATATCGTTATCGAGATATGAAATTGACCTATATCGGGAGAGAACATTTTTGCCCTAGTTCCTCTAATTAGACACTGATTTGGAAATGGAAACAATAACAAAAAACACATCTACTCACGCTTTCTCAGGCATCTTGGCTATTTTAATTCTCCCTGGAAGACAAAAATAAAACTGTTTGCCTCTGACGTGCTCGACATTTGGGGACCGGCGGGTCTTAACCGCGGTTTCCCTTTTAGCTGCGTTCCACGTGTCGTGTTACCAGACACGTTGATCTTTTAAAGCTGTCCTAAATGTTAGTTTTTACTCTGTGGCTTTTTATTGTTCTTTAATGATTTGTAAATGATACATTACTAAATTGTCCAACTTTCACATTATTGATAAATCCTTTGGTCTAAAAGATTGTTTTGTCACATCAACGTTTCAAGATATCCAGTCTACTCTCGCATCAGTCAACAAGAAGCATCATCTCTCAATTTAAATGCTGGAATAATGAAACTTTTGGCTCTGGCAAAATTACTCTGGATACATTATCAAAATAGTTGATTATTTTTAATGTAAACGATTATGCAACTTATCTTTCCAGCGTTAGATTTTAATATACAATTTTTACATGGATATCTTTCCATTTTAATAACTCTAGATTTATTATAGGCAGCAAATAAAAATGACAACTGATTGTTGATTATACGGTATTTTGAATTGTGGGATATTTAATATTTACCGGAACAAACATTTGTCTGTTTAAAAAAAAAAGCCATGAATAGTTTATTTTTCTGAAATGTTACTTTTATAATATTATGTATATATATGCATATATCTTATACTATTATAATCAATACTGTAACATATAAGTGCATATACTTCAAATAGAAGATGCTATCCATATTGCCCACTGAGTGATTACATTTAGCTGACGCTTTTTATTAAGAATGAAGTGAATGTAATCATGTTATTATTAAATCCAATTAACAGTAATTCATTGAGTCATTGTAGCAATGAAACAATGAGTTGACTAATCGACGAGTTACTCAATAGAAAAGTTATTCCTTTTTCAAGCCTCTGAAATGCGAATATTTGCTGTTTTTCTGTGTTTTCGGATAGTAAACTAGAATATGTGGGTTTTGGACCGCCGATGAGAGAAAACAAGACGAGACATTTTAGTCGCCACAGACTCTGGAATCCTGTTATGAGCTTTATGAGGATTAACCGAGTCAACGAAGATGAACATTATCTAGCTGCAGCCCTTCATGAAAGATTGGTCAAGCGCTTATTCAGATTATTTAATATTATTTGATCCAAAATGATCCATTTATTTCATCTTCTAAACCAAGTAATCCAATTGATCAATTCACGTCCCAGCTCCATTCACCCCTCATGAAGTGTAGCTTCACTTACCTTTCTGTGTCGATGCTGTGGCTGCAACGCGATGGAGAGGAGAGCGCACCACAATATGCATCGCCTTTGTCCCTCCTCTTGATCACAATGAGACGTAAATAGACACACACACACACATTAGAGTGCTGTAGATGATTATCTGAGATTTTCTTTGGCTACCGAGAGGGATGTTGCCTTTGTCCCTCCTCTTGATCACAATGAGACGTAAATAGACACACACACACACATTAGCAGACGATGCTAAGCCCAGGTTTTAAGGCAGGAATGCAGTTTCCAGTTTACGTGTAGCGACGGCCAACAACTAAACATAGACAAAATGCAGCACCATGTGATGCTGCCACTCAGAGCAACTGGACAGGACTCACAGTGTGGATAACAAATGACACTCTTTACTGAGGCCAAAAAGCTTACAAAAAACAACAAGGTCCAAAAAGGGCCAGGCAGAGGATCAGAGGTCAGGGCAGGCAGAATACACACTAACGACACGAAAGACAGGACTACGGATAAAAAACAACAATCCAGCAAGAGACGAGTGCGAGACTGAAACAATATATAAGGGGGGAAACAGGTGTACGACATGAGAACAGGTGTACGACATGAGACACTAACGAGACGAGGGTGGCTGAGGGCAGGTGAAGGGAATAAGACCCTGTTTACACAATGGGAAAACGCATATATTTTCAGGCGTTTTGGCCTTTCATTTACACAAAAACTGAGGTTTTATCACCGAAAACGATCATTTAAAAAAATTGGAGATTTCTGAAATCTCTGTTTTTGTGTTTGCGTGTGAACGAGGTCAAATTGAGTTTTAGGTTGTCAAACGTCAAAGTATGCAACTAAAAATGCTTTACGTCAAGTGAGCGTCCTATGCGGACGGCATATTTATGCTGGTTCATAGAAACAGAATTTTTTTGAAAACAACCTTGTTTGTACGGCGTTATTTTTGAAAACGGAGGGGCAGAAATATTCGATTCTGTAAATACCTGGCTATGTGTAAATGTGGCCTCAAACAATATACAGGGGGGGAAACGGGTGTGCGACATGAGACACTGACGAGACGAGGGTGGCTGAGGGCAGGTGCAGGGAATTAACCAATCAAGGAGACACAGAGGAGAGCCTTGCAGTATGTGCGCAGGCTTTTGTAGTTGTAGTTTGTGTGTGCAGAACATAAACACAGACGACTGGTTCTTGTCTCTGTGATCACACGTGTAAGTGCTCAATGCACTCATGCGAGGACTTGTTATCTCTGCATGAATCCACAGCATCCCGCGTGTCTGCTTTGTGTTTGTGTTCGAGATGTAATTGACCATACGCTAAGTCCCGCCCCCCCAACAGAGACTTGCCAATCACAACGTAGCATCGGCGATCTCTGAGCAGGGTCCGACCACTCTGCTCCATACACTCTCAATCCTTCATATTTTCTTCCTTTTTATCTTTAAATGTTGTGTATTAGTGATAATCGTTCCCCGGGGAGGCTGTAAACCCGCTATCCAATACATATTCTCAGTTTCAAACCCTTTTCCAACACTTATTTTAAAGTGTGTTTTGATGAACAGACGTCCTTCATTTGGTGTGATGAGGATGATGATGATGGAGAGTCCAATTCAACGTAAATGTAACTCCAAAACCTCCAATAGGTTTTAAAATGAGTTGTTGTCGTGAGCCAAAGCTCATTATTTACACAATTTTCCTTCTTCTCAAACTCTTTTCTGGAAGCATCTTCGTCGGTACGGCCCTCGTTTATTCAGCTTTTCCCTCTTAACTGTTAACCTATCAGCTTACATTGCATACTCTGCAAATGGCGGTATTATTAACAGCAGTCATGTCACGCTGCTGCTCTTTACTCTCAGGGTTCATGGCATTTTAAAATGGTCATTTCCGGGCCTGGAGAAGTCATGGAAAAAACTTCAATCATAAAAGTTTTGGAAAAGTCATGGAAATTTGTTATAATCCCATGTTCATTTACGCCGAGTTTGAAATAATTAATATGTTTTTTAAAGAAAGACGCTCAAAATATAAGCCGGCGTACGCTCTCAATACACAACATTCTCTACAGTTTTCATGTTTATACCGAGATTTCCGTTTGGCCATTTGGTTTAAAGTCATAGAAAAGACCTGGAAATCCATGGGTCAAAATGTGTAAGAACCCTGTACTCTGAACACAGGACTGTTGTCCTGCTGAGTCAGGACGTTAAAGTCCCCGATGCTGATTTGATTCATGGCACTTGAGATCCAGGCTGTTGGCTCGTGGCAGCTGATTGTAAGTCCTCGGTATATATGGCCGCAGGATTAAGTGCAGGACGGTCTCATGCAAACTGAACCCTGTCTCCTATATTCAGATACCAACTGACAGTCGTTTTTAAAAGTATATTGGTATACTTCTCTTCTTTTTCTTGACCATGCTTGTGTTTTTTGCTGTCATTACCATTTCTATTCTTCTTTTTTTTTCCTGGAGCACACTGTGAAAAAAGTTCCGCATTCAAAATGTTACTAAAAAAGGACAAATGTATTGTCATCAAATTCTACTTCATGTATCAAAACCTATTAATGCTGAACATTTCGGCACATTTCAAATAATGTATTTATCACCCTTGGATGTCTTAATGTGTCGATCACACAGCTGTTAAAGGTATATTAAGGTTATTTATTTTAAATACTCTCATAAAATACCCAGCAAGCCCACCCATTGTAAAGAAGTAACAATGTTTTCACTTCATTAAGAAACTGACGGACATTGGCGGTCTGCCAGATTCAGGCATTTAATACTCACTTAGTGTGAGATCAGGCCTCTCTGTCGCCCTCTGGTGGAGAAAGACTAAAGGGAATTAAATTACACGTCCATGATATGTTCACCTGCAGCAGGACATTTAAAGCATATATATATAATATGTATTAAGAATGTAAACAAAGAACAACTCTGGAACAGAGCCCAGTGTATTTTCTTTAGCCTTGCAGTCAACGTGACTCAAACAAACAAACAAACAAACAAACAAACAGCTGCCCGGCGCTCTGGCCGATGTGCCAACTCCTCGGAGCAGGCAGAGACGGGGCCGAGCACTGCGACTCCGTTGTTCACCGCAGACCGCTGGCACGTTGCTCTGTTTGATGATGATCAGACCGAAGAGCGAGCGCAGCCAACACCACACGAAGCAACGCCATGATTTCATCAGACAGCAGACCCGAAAAAGAACAATGACATTTGTGTCGGCCGTGCCAAACTGCATCGCGGGGAGTAAGAAGAAAACACCATTGTTTGTTTGTTTTTCCGTTGTCCGATTATTTATTTTGTGTCTTGGCGATAAAGCGCTTCAGAAGACGTTGTGCACACCACGTGACACGTGAGGCGGGGACAGGAACGCTATATCTCGAGTGTAGCTGGAGCGTGATGTGAGCCTGGCGTCGGTCTTAAAACGCGTCGATCCTTATTTGTGCGACGGATTCGGATGTGAATCCAACTCAACATCGGCCCGACTTCATTCTGTTATTACAGTGGCAGTGTGTCTTTGCGTTGCAGACAGTTTAATTAGTTTTTGTTTTAAACACACATAATGTGCACATCCAAAGTTACAATTTATTGCGTTTTTTGGAATATTTAGCATGATTTCTTCGTCACAAATCCTGGATCGAAATGCGATCTGAAAAGCAGAAGCTACTCCGTGAACTCGTACAAAAAGCTGCGAGCTGCGAGGATATCAGCGCGGCGTCCGTCTCACTGGGAGTGAGCCAGAGCTCCCGCCCCCTGGCCGAAGCCAAAGCCTTTGGGGCCGAAGTTCTTTGCGTAGCAGCCTGTGAAGGGAACGACGTGCGTGAAGTTAGTTTGACTTGCTTATTTATACCATTCTTAATCACATGTGAATAAACATAATCACAAATCAAAACCCACCTGTTCAAAACTGCATTTAATGTGTGATTGTGTACGTTCGTATTTGCTTTTATCGTTTGTTTTTATTGTAATTTTTAATGCATAGCATTTAGGATTTTTTTAATTATGTGATGTAAACCACTTTGAGTACTATGAAAAGCACTATAGAATTTTGTTGTATTATTATTATTATATACTAAATGGCAAAAGGTCAGAGGGGCTGCCTCTGTCTTGAATGTCTAGTTCAACCAGATGTGACCGGAGGAGGTTTAACTCGACTCGTGATCCAAAACAAGAAGAGATCTTCAAAGTGCTTCTTCCCTCCCTTCTGACCTTCAACAGTCATGGACCGTCGCACAAGACGATCACAATCGGCAAATCTTCTAATTCTATAGTTGAACCAGAAGAATGTAGATTACACTTTCTGCCACACGGACCTTTACAGAAGATCTCCCCGTCTCGGTCCGCGACGGTCGTGGACTCGAGTCCTTTGCCACACTTGGCGCACCGAAAGCAGCCTTTGTGCCAGGACTGAGAGAGAGAGAGAGAGAGAGAGCGAGAGCAGAGGGTCGGTTTAAACGTACACAAGGCGCGCTGCCTGATCCTCCTCTTAAACTCGGCGTAGGTCGACGTCTCTTACGTTGCCTCCGGCTACGACCTTCTCGGCCGCGTACACCGTTGTCCCGCATCGAGGACACACGTCCGGGCCCCCGGCTTTCTGGGCGAACTTCGAGGCGTTGGGGTTGTTTGTAGGACGATGAGGAGCTTGCCTGTCGAGTAAAAACCAGACCTCTAAAAGGCGGAAAGTAGAACGACCAGCTTCTCTGAACCTAGAAAGAGTTACTAACAAAACCTCTTCACATTTTACATCCCTCTCCTGGAACTTGACTAGAAGTAATGTTGTTTGCACACACCTTGTCTGCTTCACTTTGTCATTCTATCATCTGAATGTACGCTATTTAGCTTTATACTGATGTGAAGAGTTCAAATATACGGAGGAAGTGACGCTGTCCTCACACTTCAGGCTTGATGCCAAGTCCTTCTCCGGTGTCCATACTCAGAGTCCCGGCTCCGCCCCCGAAGCCGTAGCCTTTCGGCCCGTACTTCTTGCCGTAGCACGATTTGCAGTAGATCTCATCCCCATGGACGGCCACTGTTGTGCTGTCTAGGTTCTTCTTACAGGCCACTAACAACAACAACAACAAAAGAAAAAAAGGGGGGGGGGGACACACAAACAAATGAGAAATCAAAATCTAACTATTCTTTCTTTACTCTCACAAGCATTTACAAGCAAATAAAAGTCTATAAAACTCTTTTCTCCACAAACGTTTAGCCGGGACATCGCCTCAAACCATGTGTGACATAAACCGCCGTCTGTGCCGGAGGAGGAGTCCTATCACCTTCCTCAGCCAAATAAGGAAGAGCAAACCTTTGGTCACATGTTCCCACTGGATCCAAATAAGGACTCCGACGTCTGCGGATGCTCTCTCTCCTCCCCGGGTGCCAAAATACTCTGCATTCCACCCCGACGCCCCGATTGTTTACATGCCGGGAGTCGAGCTGACAAACAGAGCGGATAACCTGAGGACTTTGGTATACTTACTGCACAGAAAGCAGGATTTGTGCCAGCTCTTCCCCTCGCATTGCATTTCCTCGGCGAAGTAGACGCTTTTCTGGCAGCAGCCGCACTTGTTTCCTCCTCCGAACGGCATCCTTATTCTGAAAGAGTACATATTTCATTTTTACCGTGTAAATATATTATGCGACGCCTCGGCTTCTGGAGGACGGATTAGAGTTGCTCGAGGCGACACGCAGCCATACCTATAAAAGGAGAGGTGCCGCTCTGTTTCCTTCCACTGAGGGATCCTTCATCCCTGATTATGAAATGCAAAGCGTGCCTGCTGCCGCCGCTCAGATAGCACCAAACGGTTACTAACGCCACACTAGTGTCCGCTCACAGTCTTTTTATGGCGACAGAGGGTCGTCGTCCTCACAGAAATTCATCGGTCTACGAGATCGCTCTTAATAAACAGGAAATTCCCTGCATTGTGTTTTGTTATCGAGCGTGATTAACAATCGTGACCTCGGACGACCCAACGGGCTGCGATGCAGATGTTTCTGAGTACAGCCGCTGGGAGAATAATGAATAAAAACACAGTTTGGGGATGGTTTCGGCATCGTAGGACGATAGGAACACTGAAGCTTTTTCTGCCCTGGCACATTTTTACAAGGTTGTTTCTTATCTGATGTTTTCCTTTTGTTTAAACTAAAGCATAAATAGTTTTTTTTTAAATCTAAGACGATAAGAGGACATTATAAAGCTAGAGAGTGGATCTGTATGCAAACTAGCAACACTTTAAACATCTTTGTCTATATCTTAACTCTAACATTTAAAAAAAAGTTCCTGCTATCATTTTTTTCTTGAATTTGATCTCAGTAAAAAACGACTTGTCCCTCGAGTATTAAATCTTCCAGTTAGTGTTTTCTCTATTCTCATAAGTGAAACACACCTACCTGGAGTGAGGTGAACGGCTGATCCCCTCTGGCTGTTTAGTGGCTGGAGGAATGAGCTGAAGACAGGATGAGAAGAGGCAGAGGGAGGCTGAGAGGACAGCAGGCTGCATGGAGGGAGGAGTCAGGACGCAGAGAAGGAGATGTGTAGGGAGGAAGGGAGGAGGAAGATAATGAGAGTCCATATTGATGGGAAGGGAGGGTGGGAGTCTGAAAAGGAAAGATAGCCGCCGTCTCCATTTGTGATGAACTTCACAGAGAGAGCTTCCTGCTGAAAACCGTCTCTTAAATGTTTGAAGCGACAGATGAAAGAAAGTTTGTATAAAGGCGCCCAAACACGTTGAAGTTCAAGGTGATCCCGCCCTTCAGTGAACCCGAAGAAAAAGAAGTGATAACGGATTTGAGCACTTCAGTAGCCAACAGTAATGTGGCGAAACATCAGGAAATACCCGGTTGATTAATCCAGATTAGTATTGTTCTTTTAAAAAAAATCTACAGTTTCCCTTAAAGCCCGCTGCACTTTCACCTATTTGTTTGAATTTCTGATTGACGGCCTTAAAGTTCAACATGCTGATGGAAGTAGTTCACACTATTATACACTATATGGGTTGCAAATATTTTATGAAAATGTTAGCATTTTCGTGTTAAGTGCCCTATCGTATACTCAACGCTTACATTTTCTCAGGGATCAGATCTGTGTAGGTCAGGGGTGATCAATACGTCCATCGCGACCTGCCAGTCGATCGCGGCGTAGTATTGGTAGATCGCATGACATTAAAAAAAAATGGTCCCGCCCCCCTGTAATTTTCTCTATAGCGCCAGATATTACAGCAGAAGTAATTTAAGGTCTCTTTTCTTAAAGCCCCACTATGTAGTTTTTCCCTTGTAGCGCCCCCTTCAGGTATTTAACGTTTACTTCAGTGTCGTAAATTCCCAGTTACGATAGATCAGGTGTCGTGAACCTCTGGCTCTCGAGCCATATATGGCTCTTCCGGTGACGCATATGGCTCTTTTGAGTTTGAGTTAAAAAAAAAAATCTCCGCCCGCCCCCCTGTAACTTTCTCTATCCTCCAGCTGTCTCCACAGCAGCATGTCTCTCTGTCTCTACGCGTCGCGTAGCGGAGCAAATAAAAAGTCCCCTGTGAGGTGGACTGGACTATGTGACGTTACGTAATCATTGCCAGAAAGCAGGTCGAAGTACATCCGGGTACTACCGGCTGCGACCGGGCGGCTACAACAACTTAAAACGTTAAATACCTGAAGGGGGCGCTACAAGGGAAAAACTACATAGTGGGGCTTTAAAGAGCACGTCTTTATTCTTTCATTAAACAAACTAAACAGCCGTCATTTCTGTCTCTACGCGTCGCGTTCACACTTCTCGGCTCTCCGTCGAGCTCCGATGCCGGCGTGTCTTCGCTCATCGGGACGGAGCAAAGAAAAAATCTTTTGGACTTGCTCATTTTATAAGTAGCTCGCATGCTGAAAAAAGTGTGAGCGCCCCTGGTGTAGGTGAAAGCTGTGGCCTTCTTTAGTGATGACATCATCCATAAATGTTCCCCCCCCCCCCCATCTGTCTGGTATTTAGCAAGAGAAACACATGACCGGTGGGATTGAGGTCAGATGACTGAATTGGCGAGTCTACAGCATTCCACTGTTTGCAACCGGAAAAAAAAACAGCTTGGACGCTGCTTCGAACGGCAGTTTGTTTTCACTGCCCCGCCGCCCCGTCCTCAGAGAGGACAAGAGCTGCCTCAAACACCCGTACAACTGGGATACGGCTGCTGTATTTAAACGGAGTCTCGACGTGAGAATAAATACAAACATGCAGCAATGTTTTCTTAAGCCGGGGGGCAATCAACCTTTTATTTCTGTGTTTGTTTGAGATTCTTGCTCTGAACCACTTCTGACATTTTCTCACGATTCGTCTGGAGGGCAGTGTGTAAGTATGTATGAAGTACCGCTGGTTAGGGACGTTTATACATCTATATAGAAAGACGGTCTGTTGAGGGTTTAGCGTTAGGCCTCCAACTTACAATTATTTTCTCAATTATTCAATTAGTTCTTTCATATGATGACTTAAAGGAATGTACATAATAGTAAACTTCTACTATCATAACATGAATAGTATTTTAGGAAGGAATCCTCTTGGGTGCCAAAACAACTTGATGACATAATAATTCTATGTAAGAAGTTAACTTATACTTATTGTGTGCATGTGTGTGTGTGTGTGTGTGTGTGTGTGTGTGTGTGTGTGTGTGTGTGTGTGGAGGAGGGGGGGGGGGGGTCACTACACATGTGACCTCTGCATCGTGAAGGATGGATGGTCAGTGCGAGTATGGAGGAAGATGAAAAAAAAAGGAATATGGATGTTGGCGCCTCCGGCTCGGCTCGCGCGTCTCCTGCAGAAGAGGAGAGGTGAAGGCGATGATAGGTCGATACGAGGAGGGAAGTCAGAGCCAGGAGAGAGGGAAGCTGCTCCGGCCGCCCTCCTCCCTCTCCACGAGCCCTCCAGGCTCCTCACCCTCATAGGAAGAGACAATGATGAACTCAAGAAGGCTATTTATAGCCCACCATTGGGCAACACTAGCCCTCTGTCTCGTGGACATCCGCCTTGGCTTGTTGTGCGTGTGCACATGTGATTATCCTGCATGACAGGGAGGGGAAAAAGAGAGGAAGAGAGCAAGAGAGGAGAAGAGTGACAGATTCAGTGGATTTAATCCAGAGGAAGAGGAGAGGATGAGAGGCACAGAGGAGGCTGGGCTGTGATCCCTCCATCAGAGTACAGAGGAGTGATGATTGCTTATTGGAGTCTCTCTCTCTCTCTCTCTCTCTTTTTTTTTTAGTTTAGCATTTGACCTGACTTGAAGCCAGGACTCCTCCCCTGATGATGGTCTCTCGTTGGCAGCGTTTCTTTCTCAGAAGCTTTGCCAAGTTGAGAGGTGAGGAGAAGGAGCCGGAGGAGGTGAGGAGAAGGAGCCGGAGGAGGTGAGGAGAAGGAGCCGGAGGAGGTGAGGAGAAGGAGCCGGAGGAGGTGAGTCCACTTCAGCCAGAACGTGTTCGGGTATCGACAAGCCGTCACCGCGTCGGCGTGTTTGGCTTTCTGCTCCGCTGTGTTTAGTGTTTAATCCACTCTGCTTTGGCTGACGCTGTGTGTTAGTGTGTGTGTGTGTGTGTGTGTGTGTGTGTGTGTGTGTGTGTGCGTGTGTGTGTGTGTGTTCTGCCAGAATAATCTCATGGTGCCTCGTTTTACAATTTCCTAATCCATGTTCTTGCAGGTGTTTTTAACTCTACTGCTGAGCTCAAACAATTAGTTGGTTAATGGAATATTTTTGGGGCACAAAAGGCAAAGGTCTCTCAAGTAATGATAATATTAATATTTAATAATAATATTTGCTTCATTCCTTGACCTTCTTTCACATGAAACCATGTCTTGTTTCATCTGACTACGAGTCCAAAAGACAAACGTATATATTTAGATTTGTCAACTTGTGCTTTGAGAAATTGTCTTGACCTTTTATGAACCAATTAAGAAATTAAGAAATGTATCAACAATGAAAAATAACCCTCCAGCCATACTTTTCTGTATTAATATTTGAATATTGCATTATGAGATTGAACAGAGACTTAAATCCCACTCATTAAACATTAAATTCCCCCCTTTCTTTTTTCTTTTTTTTCTACTAATCTGCCTAATTAAAACTTGTTGCCGTTAAAGCTCACAATCTAGCGTCAAATAATTGTAATAATTCCCATAATATCATCAATTATTCATAGAGGAAAACTTGGATGCATTTCAGGAGGGGGGTGGGGTGCGTGAGAAAACTGAGTCCAACAAGCAGCAGCAGTGATGATTTATTAAAGAGAGATGCAGTTGCACACATTAGTCAGTAGAGGTCGCATACGAGCAGAGATGATGACGTGTGAGCGGCGTCGAGACACACCCTGGTTTCTCTCCTGGCCGTGAGCCGCGCTGCCGGCGCCAAAGCAGATTGGATGGTGAAGTGCACGGTTCATGAGGCAGGAGAACCCCGCCATCACTTAAATCCACCGGGCTGTTCCAACCCGCTCGCTCTTTATATCGGCACCTTGTAATTAAGCTGCAATCATGCGCGAGAGATGTCAGAATGTAGATAGACGTTTGCAACCATCAAGGTCAGATAGAGAGAGTGTGTGTGTGTGTGTGTGTGTGTGTGTGTGTGTGTGTGCAGATTAATTACACATTTCGGAGCATTCCCGTGTCCAGCCAGTGCACATCTTTGACCGTAATCCTCACTCATCTGCTGTCTGCACAGAGGACGTCGGGCTCTAATTTCCAAACTGCCTGAAGTCTTTCATCTCTCCGCATGAACTTCAGTCGTCCTGCAGAGACGTTGAACTGCAGGAGATTTGCTCAAATGTGCGAGGGGGGAATACGACACGACCCACCTGCCGTTTCATTTGTTTCATCGCCCTACAACATCGTCCATGTTCCAACACAAGACCACGGCCTGCCCGTAGATCTTGGATTATGTGAGTCATTTTTAGCAATATTTGGCTTAACAATAATACCCACCTCCAAAGCTTATGTCAGAGGGGGTAAGCGTGTGTGAGCCAACACTGTCACCGTCATATCGCTCCTGTCATTCTTCTGAGTCGGCTTCCCTCGGCTCAGCTCCCCACCGAGTGGAGCCTGCAAATATGCAGTGGCAATTCAAATCAAGTCTAGTTCACTGGGTCTGGCTGTGACTCAGGACACTGAGCGCCAGGCGGAAAGGATGCAACCCCCCCCCCCCCCCCGCCTAGCTGAGAGAGAGAGAGTGTGAGAGAGAGAGAGAGAGAGAAGGCAGTTTTATGGGTGTTTCACTCACCAGGTGTGTGTTTGAGCTCAGCACTTCGGCACTTAGTTCAGAACGACTTGGATTGGAACAGCGCCAGGACCATTTGCAAGTCAGAGAGAGAGAGAGAGAGAGAGAGAGAGAGAGAGAGAGAGAGACTCTAAGTAGTCTGATCCAACTGCAGCAGAGGATCTGTATTGTTATGCAAGCAGGAAGGGAGCAGTCTTGTATCCAGGCGTCGGGAGGAGGCTGAGACGCTCCCGTTCCTCCGAGCCGGAGGCTGCTGTCTGCCGGACAATCGGTGAATTAGCATAACGGGGCGAGCGCCGCAGCGCGCTGTGCAGCGAGCCGCCATGAGAGGGACGGACTGACGGACGGCTGCTCGTCTCTCCAGCTCCCACCGCACTTGTTAGCGCGCCGCTAAGTTTCTGTCAGCCTCCATTTGGGTGAGTTTGAATTCCCGTTTGAATACTGAGGAAATGTATCACACTGTATGTGACTAACGAGAAGCATGCAGCTGCACAGCGTCATTTCTAATTGAAATGGACTTCAAATCGTTTTATTGAGCTGAACTTTCCGTTCTCTGGAATGACCTCGTTGGCAAAAAAGTGTAGTGCTCCCAAGTTACATTATACTGGCGTGAAAGAACGTTTAACAGTATAATAGCCTGTGTGACAGAAACATTTCTATCATGTGTGACTGCAGAGAGAGAGAGAGAGAGAGAGAGAGAGAGAGAGAGGGAGAGTGAGAGAGAATAGAGAGGAGAGACAGAGAAGAAGAAAGAGGAGAGAGAGAGAGGAGCGAGAAGAGAGAGAGAGGGGAGAGAGAGGGGGAGGAGGGGAGAGAGAGGGGGAGTGAGAGAGAATAGAGAGGAGAGACAGAGAAGAAGAAAGAGGAGAGAGAGAGGAGCGAGAGGAGAGAGAGAGGAGCGAGAGGAGAGAGAGAGGGGAGAGAGAGGGGGAGGGAGGGAGAGAGGGAGATAGAGAGAGAGAGAGAGAAGAAGCAAAAGGAGAGAGAGGAGAGAGGAGAGGAGAGAGAGAGAGAGAGAAGAGAGGCTGAACTATTTCCTGCAAAGACTTTGCGGTGCCGCGCTCGACTTTCATCGTCCTGCCGGTGACTGGGAGTCATGTGCCCAGTAATGGTCTGAGGTGAACTGCTGACTCATACCAGTGTGTGTGTGTGTGTGTGTATGTGTGTGTGTGTGTGCGTGCTACTGGCTACCACTGCATCGGGCTCATAACTCTCACTCCACTCGTCTCCTTAGTTCAGTTGAGATCCAGGAGCCGAGATCATTCACGTGTTGCTGTCTGATCAAAGAGAGACTCGACATCAGTGGTTTTAAAAATGTTCGGATTCTTTTATTTCTCAATGTACTATTTTCAATGAAATCAGACTTTTATTCTCCCCACTATGCACCAAGCAGTATGTTAAATGAACGGTTCACGTCACAACGTAATGAGAAGAACCCCAATCTGCAGCTGCTCTCCGTGCTTTAGGCTCTTTCAGCTCCTTGTTTCGGTTTTCCAGCCCGCGACTCATTTAGTTTTTATTTCACTTTAGTGTCGTTTAGTAAACACAACACGCAGCTTTGTCTTCAGGCAAAAAAGCTCTTAAAGAAACATCGTACGCTACCTGCCACGCACCAACTGGTAGACCGATGAAGGTGGTGAACATACTGTATCGCATCCCAACAGTCAAAGAGGCCGATACTTCATTCCCAGGTTGGTGGAGACCAAAACGGAGAGAAAAGCAGCGTGCATGTTGGATTTAATTCAACGTCATATATTTAAATAATGTCTACAGATTGGTCCGCTGCCCCCAAGTGGCCAAAACATAATCTTGAGAGGAACATTTGAGAGGATCCCTGGAGTCCATGAGTGCCACTTAAAGCAACACTATGTAACAATTGTACCGTAAAAATAACAGCTTGAATGACTACAATGACTTTTAATATGTTGATTTGTTCCTCCGCCACTGTCATCGGGGGTCTGTGGGGAGAAAACTCCACTATGTAACATTTTGGAGCCGCCCGGTACTTGGACCTGCTTTTTGGCATCGATGACCAACGTCACATAGTCCAGTCCACCTCACAGGGGACTTTTTATTGTCTCCGCTACGCGACGCGTAGAGACAGAGAGACATGCTGCTGTGGAGACGACCAATAACAGACCTTTAGTTTAATAAAAGAACAAAGACGTCTTTAAGAAAGGGACCTGACATTACTGCTGCTGTCATCTGGAGGACAAAGAAAGTTACAGGGGGGCGAAGGAGATTTTTCTTTTTTAACTCAAACTCAAAAGAGCCATATGCGTCACCAGAAGAGCCACATATGGCTCAGAGCCAGAGGTTCACGACACCTGAAGTAAATGTTAAATACCTGAAGGGGGCGCTACAAGGAGAACACTACATAATGGGGCTTTAAAATAATCCATGTAGCAGATATTCCTGCGGACCCACGGCAACGCGTTCCGGTTGCTACGCTATAGTTCCACACTCATGCCTCCGCACTCACAATGCACAAAATACAGACCATAGCGTAATTCAATTTCTAGATAGGGAGTCCATGCGTGGCTCTGGGAATACCACTAATGGCTGGTGATGTCATTGCCAATAAAGCAGCGGTGTGTATGCGTGTGTGTGTGCGTGTAACTTGCATGCACTTTTGAACTTCACTTCAATGTCACTTTTGATTATGGTAAAAAGACGCAGGAATAGTATCTGGTGGGAAGACGGCGATGTTGACTCTCATGATGGTGGTAAAACGCCGCTGAGGGCAAAACGTTCTCTCCCGTCAACGTCCTGCAACATTTCCCCAAAACACTTCCTCAAGCTCCGCCCACGCTCCTCCTCATCAGAGACGTGCCACCGAGAGCTCTGTGGTTACATCGAAGGACTGCGCAGTAAAAACATATCGCTGACTTTAAATTACACATGTCAACACAGATAGGATGATTATAATATTATAGCGCACACACACACACACACACACACACACACACACACACACACACACACAGTGAGCATGTTCAAAGGAAGATTTCTGTTCCCTTGTAAATGCCACGTCTCTGTTCTGAATCCAACTGTCTCTTTGTGTTTGTGCATGTGTGTGTGTATGTGTGTGTGTATGTCTGTGTTTGTGTGTGTGTGGTTTGGAAAGGCTTGTCCACAGACACGCTCCAGTGGCAGACATGTTCCACCTTGACGAACCCAAAATGACGGCCTCGGGAAAACGTGATACATGTTTGACGTGCTCCTCACGAAAAGCTGTGATCCAGTATGTGAGTGTTCCCGAACAGAGGTTCGTCTGATTAGGTGCGAAGACGAGGCGAGGCGAAGGTGACTCCTCTCCTCATCGTGCAGAGGTCTGGCTTCATCTTCCCGTCTCGATGTTCTCAGTCTGTGACGGCCGCCGCCGGCGAGGACGTCAAACATGTCGCCGTTCCGGTAGCGACTGTCAGTTCAGGGCGGATACTTTCCGGTGCAGTTGTCCGTCCAAAAAAAACGTTTTAGATTTTAGAAGTGTGGTGTGAGAAAAAAAAAACACACACATTTGACAGATAACTACCGTCGCATTCTGCGGAAGGTTATGTTTTGATCGCTGTGTATTTATATTTATTTATTTGTGTGTGTGTGTGTGTGTGTGTGTGTGGTATTCGCATAACTCAAAAAGTATTAAACCGAATCACATGACATTTTGTGGGATTATTGGTTGTTATCCAGGGACCATTTCATTAGATTTTGGGATAGATCGGGTCAAAGGTCAAGGTCAACATCATGAAAAGGTCAACATCTTCTTTTTACCATAGCGCGGTCAATTTGTATCCAATTGGCATGCAAATAATGCAAACATTTTCATATTTCAATGCCCAATCTTTTTTTTGCGATCAAATGTTTGTATTTAGCATAATCACACAGGATGACGGAACACCAACATATGGTGCAATGCCCAATCTTGTGATGTATGACATGTCATAATGACGGCATTACATACAGTCCAAATTGTACCACTACATGGTTTTCTTTCTAAATCAAAAAATCCATTTCATTTCATTTAATTTATTTAATTTATTTATTTATTTGTACAGGGACCGTACACATTAATCAACCCATGGGTGTTAATGTTAGCTAAGGCAAAATGTCAGCTTTGGTCCCTGTGGCCAGATGTTACAGCCTTCACTAAAAGAGTAAGAGGTTAACACAGTAACATAATAAAAACTCAGTAAACATACAGGTTACGATAAAATACTGGCCTCTTCATAAAATCATTAAAACATAAAGTAAAAAATTAAAATTAAAAACAGACATAAAAACAATAATTATTTACTGATGATCATACACAATTCTTTTGTGATGTTTACCACAATATCCGGTATCAAGTTACATACATTTACAGTTCCCCACAAACTCATGCCAAATACCCAAAAAGTGTCTGCGGCGAAGGTATGCGCTCTGCCGAGTGCCCCTTCTAGTTGAATGCATGATTTCATTCATTATTGACGTTGGATTCCTAAAGAAAATACATAATGAGTCGTACTTTGATTGAAGTGTAGTCGGATGAAATAGGTTATATAACGTGAAATGTAGAAAACCAACTTTAGGGTATTTCTTCAGGTTACAGTTAATGTCACCGTAAACGTCTTGACGGCTGTTGAGTGACACGTTGAGTGACGCCCTGGAGATCTGACATTTAAGTTTAGCCCCGCCCCCCTCCGGGATCTGAAGCGCCCACTGATGGAAGGACACAGGAGGCTGTGGGTGATAACACTGTTTGGATGGACGGACGCCGTTGAGTTCAAAACGCGGCGGCCGCAGTGGCGCTCCTCTGCTCCTCTGAACGTCCGGCTGATTTAAGATCAACCGGCTCTGCGACTTTCAGGGACGATGAACGCAAGATTGAAATCCAGATGTGGACGGTCCCACCCAGAACTCCACAGAGACAGAATTATATGGCAATAAAACTGTAATCTCACTTGTTTTTTTTGCGTTTCATGTGTAATGTTTATATCCAAAGGCACTTTTTGTGTTGTATTTTCATTAACGATGCCAACTTATCTGACTTATGCTTAGTTTTGATCCGTTCTCAATATTGAATTATTAAATCAGGGTCCATTACGGAAGTAAAAAAGTAAAGCCAACAAAGTGGCTGTAACCCAAAACCTCCAGAGTTATGCTCCTCTAGGAAATGTGTTTGATGTGAACGCTGGTGTTGCACAGCTGTGTGTTCACGCCCACGCAGCGCCACTACCACTGGCGAGAAAAATAGGAATAATCAGGGTTTTCCTGGGTCAAAATGGGTCTCTTTTTTTTTTTTTGCAGACTTTCTTTTGCCTTAGGCGCTCGTGAGTTGTCATAGGCGCTCGGGGAAAAGGCTCAGGCGCGCGCCAACACTTTCTCTATGCAGGAAAACCCCCTGAATAATGACCCCAATCAAATGTAACCCTTAAATCAGGCTTATTTAGTTGTCTTTGATCATTTTTTCGACAGCCTACTTTTGTACTCGTCTATTAATTTTTACTTATTTAGGCCACTTCCTTTTGGAAATTGGCTGAAGGGAGAAAAACAGTAGAAGTAAAGACGGTTAATTAAAATAAACTTATTTCATCAAAGTCATTTCCAAAATATTTCAACTATAGTGAGAGGTAGGTTTTCAAGTTAATAAAAAATCAGCAGTACGTATTTGCATTTTCAAGTTAGACAATGAATCTGCTTTTTACAATTAATTTAAAAAAAGGTTCCACACTATTTCAATGATTAACACCGTGTTGGATCGTCCCGGATCCAGACGTGTTTTGTGTGCATTAAATTACTCAACGGGGAATCCCGCTCTTCCTGGAAGGAAGTCTGCTGTGGATGATGCAGACAGATGGAGAGCGCGGGTCACTTTTGGTTGTGCAGGGTTCCAGCCTGAGCTCAGCGGGGCCACTGAGAGCCGTATGCACACAGGTTCTCCCTCCAACCATTTAAACTGTCTCCGCTAATTAATTCCCCCCCTTCTGGCCGAAGGTGTGTTAATGGCACAATGAATGGAAAACATTCACGTCTGCTCTGACCGTTGTTGTGCGACAGGGTTTCTCTGTCTTTTGGTGTTCAAAGGGCTTGATGGGTAATGAAAATGCACGAGTTGTTTCCTCCGCCGGCTCCCGAGACGAGCAGATGCTCAATGTGTCATAACGACTGCCGTTGTGTTTGTAGACGAGGGCGTGGAGGTCGTCTGGGTCATAAAGAGCCGTCTGTGTCTTTGGGTTTGGATCAAGACATGCAAAACATACATGAATACTTTTAAATACAGCATGGAAAACTCCCCTTTCATTAGAAACATTTAAAACAATTTAGAATAAAGACAATATTTCCAAAATAAAGATATTTTTTAGGAAATGGGATTAGGATTTCACGGCAGGGTTGTGCATTGGCAATAATCTGACGATACGATAGATATGAAACAGGCGGTACGGTACACACACTGAAAGTACGCTTTTTACCAGTGAAATACTGGCTGATCTTTGTGTGTAAACTTAAAAGTCAATACAGTGTTTTTTTGATCAGACCAGTATCAAAAAACATCTTGTATACCAAATACTTGATATTTATAATATAATAATATTCTATTTTGTTTGTATCGCCCAGTACTATATATAATATGTCATTTATTGTTTTAATGTTGTTGTTTTTTTTGTAATCGATACACAAAACTATTTAGGTTCCAACTTTTAGGGTTATAAAGATAAGATAAGATATTCATTTATTAGTCCCACGGAGGGGAAATTCCAGGATCACAGCAGTGGATGTACATTAGAGCATTAATAAAAATAAAAGATACAAATAAAAAACACAAAACTAAATACTAATACTACTACTAAAATACAAAATACAAATACTAAATTACTAATTTTTCTGTATTTTTTATTAATTATCTGTCCGATCATTGCAACACTTTCCTTATTTGCTAATTCGCGATAAACTAATTATAATTTAACCTGAGAATTTGACTTTTCTTTTTAGAAATTACCCCTCGCATATTGTTTTTTTGCCCTTTAAATGTACCCCGTAGGCCACCGTTCACATTCACAGCATCTACACGCAGAGAAACAGGAAGCTGCACATCTTTACTCACTGCCGTCTTTTCTTGGAGGCCTCGAGGATGAAAGTGGAAAATGGTGTTTTATTTTCTCCCTCGTACCGTTGCTGCTCGGAGAGTCTCCGAGTGTATTTCCGACGCACTTCTCTCTCCCCACCTGTTCTAATGACCCACATCGCAGAACCACAGACGGCTGCACGCGCTCCGCCTCGTCCCGGCGCTCCGTCCGCCTCAGAGAGCCGTGTCTGTTGCGTAACGCCGGCGTCGCTGCAGAGGCCGCTTGTTTCACGGCGCTTCAGGGAGCTCCAACTCAACGTCCTGCGCCGCCCACAATCCCATTTCATCATCCTTCTGGGGCAATGAGTCCTGAAGAAATAATTTAGATTATTATGGCAATGCAACCTGGAATATCACTTATGTGGAAGGCCTCTCCATCGTGAAATATGCCTACGATGAACTATTGATACATTCTGTCATATTCATTGAATGTATTTTAACTCTAAATCCGTCCTTCTGGTCACATGACATCTATTGTTCTGTCCATCCTGGAGAGGGATCCTCCTCTGTTCTCTCCTGAAGGTTTCTTCCCTTTTTTTCCCCTGAAGGGTTATTTGGGAGTTGTTCCTGATCCGATGTGAGGTTTAGGGACAGGGATGTCTATGTGTACAGATTTTAAGGCACTCTGAAATTGGGCTATACAAATAAACTGAATTGAATTGAATTGAGCCTACTCAGCTTTACTGCTCTGTTTAAAAAGGCCTCTTCTTGGTTTGAATGAGTTGAATGAGCCTCCTCCAGGCTTGTGTTGTTTTTACTTTTTAAAAAGAGAACCGGGTCATTGCGTGATTGAATCGGTCCGTGCAGCAGCTAGAAGCAAAACAACCCGAGTCAACAAAGCAAACGCACTGAATGCAAGTAGTCACGTTACTCGTTTCTCAATTTAATGTGGGCGATAAAAAAGAACGCGTACGTGACTTTGAAGGGAGAGTAGCCTGTCGGGCACACGGTGTGTGTTTGTTTCCAAACCCACAGGTGGTGCGTTGCACTTTATTGTTTCTGGGCCGATAAGGTGTGAAATGGCTCGTAATATTATGTTGGGAGGAAAAACCAGCGGGGGTCCAGAACATAAAAAACTAAATCTGCACAGGGAAAAGGGAACGAGCTTCACCGCTGGGTTAACGTTCTGCACCGGATTCAAAGCGCGAGGCACCCCGTCGAATAGCCTGACCCGCCGGGTGGTTTGTTACACAGAAAGGCGTTGTCATTGGAAACTGTTTGCATGGTTCGTACGGTCATGGAAAACCTGGAAAAGTCATGGAATTTTTAAATGGTCATTTCCAGGCCTGGAAAAGTCCTGGAAAAAACTTAAATCATAAAAGTTTGGGAAAAGTCATGGAAATGTGTTATAATCACACATTCATTTACGCCGAGTTTGAAATAATTATTATATTTTTTAAAGAAAGACGCTCAGAATATAAGCCAGCGATAGCTCTCAATACTCAACATTTTCTACAGTTTTCATGTTTATACCGAGATTTCAGTTTGGTCACGGAAATTTGGTTTAAAGTCCTGGAAAAGTCCTGGAAAAGTCCTTGAAAAGTCATGGAAATCCACTGGTCAACATGTGTAAGAACCCTGCGTTTGGAAAAGGGGCGGGTCTTAATGTCGATGATCAGACCGTCTGCCAATCAAACTCTCACCGTACAAAACATCTTTCCCTTCGAGAAAAGCCCTCGGCGCCGCTCCCTCCTCTTCTTCGGACGGAGACATTTTTTCCAGTTCCGATGCGACGACACTAACGTTGTTGTTGTTGTTGTTGTTGTTGTTGTTGTTGTTGTTTGGAACAAACAGTCCCCCCTCTTTGTTGCCTCGCTCACAGCCGAGCCACGCCCGGAGTGGCTCGTGGCTCCGCGCAGGATGCCGATTGGTCCGTGCTCCGGCTCAACGGACACAATTACTGGAAAGCCGAATCAATAAAATCCCAGTGTTAATAATTAATAATTATTATGCTGTTTGTAATGGTGCCTCACGTTTTTCTCCTCTGGATGTGAAGGTTTTATTTCACGGAAGAGTATACATTTTTTATGATGTTAATGGACGGTTATTTATTACTGAGTCCTGGTTATAGCGCCGCCTACTGGCCACAGGAAGTGAATACAGACAACTTCCGAATGTTATGAAAAAGTCAACTCGGTTGTTTTTCATAGGGAGACATGAGGAAAAGCTCAGCTGTAAATTAGTCTTCTTATCACCTTTTATACAGCAACAGATGTTTCACATCAGAGATGCATTTCCTGCCGTTTCATAACTAAATGTTGTGGCCAGAGGTCTTTGAATGCATCGTAACATAAGTAGTGTTCAATACTCTGGTCCAATGTTGATTTTTCACCCTTTAAAATAGTTTCACTTTGCTTGGATTATCTCTGATATTTTGTGTTTTCAAACACAGACGCCTAAAGCCGAGGTATTTATTCTAGGTGTCGATGATGTCACGGCATTACTGACCATAGTTAATCACGTAAAGTGACTTATACGGGATAAATCCCATGTTATGGACCAACAGATTAACTCGCCCGCCTAAATACCCACTCTAATCTCTCTAATCTCACAAAGTACAGAGGGCTTTAATGGGAAAAGACAATATGTCAGTTTTTAAGGGTTTAATCGTAATCTTGATGCTCAAAAAACGGGAAAACAAAGAAAATGAATGAAGTGACATTTGTAGGCGATGACGAGACCGAAAGAAACTCCCAGTTGAATCCCACTGCAGGGGAATGCCGCAGCAGAGAGCTGTAATGGTATCACGACGGGCGATGGGAGAGGAGGGGGACGGTTATCGATGGGAGAGACGATGCGATTAGGGAAGAAGAGTATTCTATTGCGGGAAACACACCCTTAAAACATGCTGTAATGCCTGGGATCATGTTACTAAGATGCAGCTCTTATTGTGTGACTGTTCACTTTATTTTGGCTATAATGTAGTCAAACAAAACAAATGAAGACCAAGAGTCTGCAGCCAAGTCTCCAGCTCGGTGATTAGTGTTTAGCAGGTATGCTGTGTATCGTGTTGGTCGTCTTAGTTTATCATGCAATCAATAATTAGCACTAAACCCAAAGTAGGGCAGTTTTTCTTTTGCAGGTGTTTGGTCATAAACTGAAGTATCGATGGAGCTGGAGTGAAGGTCAGGTGACCACCTAAGTTGTTTAGTTTCATCCAGAGGGTAAAAGGTAATGAGTTCCCCCAATTCTTTCTTATTTTGTTTTCTTCTATTGTTTTTACTTCTGTGGTTTTAAGCTTCCAGCTACGTTGTTGTCAAAGTATCCCGAACAGCTGGACCGCAGTGGTGCTGGAGGGAAAGCTCTACGACAAAGTGCAGCTTCCAGCCGCCTCAAACAATAGAAGCACAAAGTCTGGACCGCGTCACACGACCCGTTCGCCTCCAGCCCAAACATGAAAGAAAGAAGAGCCACGCTTTACTTTTGTCCTCTTTCAAGTCAATTCAGTTTATTTTGTAAAGCTCAATATCACAAATCTGAACACATACAACATCCCTGTCATCCCTCACATCGGATTAGGAGAAACTCCCCCAAAAACAGGGAACATTCATGCTCTATAATGAGGCTAAAGTTTACAAAAAAACAACAAGGTCTAAAAAGGAACAGGCAGCGGATCGGCAGGCAGGGTCAGAACAGGCAGAATATAGACTAACAAGAGCGACAGGACTACAGATAAACACACAGAACTACAGACGACAATCCCACAGCAGACAAGTGGAAAAACTGACACAATATATAGGGGGGAAACACAGGTGTACGACATTAGACACTAACGAGACAAGAGTGGCTGAGGGCAGGTGCAGGGAATTAACCAATCAAGACAGAGGAGACAGAGGAGACACAGAACAGGGCGCTACGCTCCAGGACACAGGAAGCAGGGCCGATCTGGGACTTGACGCTGCTATATATAACAATTAGATCAGGCCTCTTGTAAAACTAGATAGTGCGACAGTCTTGAACGGGAAAAAAATTAATTATGTAGATAATGATGCACTCGGTCAACTCTATTATCTGTCGGTGCTCGGCTGGAATGGAGAGAAGCTGGAGACCGACGCAGCAGCTCTAGAGGCTCTGCTAGGGGAAGGAAACTTCTAAAATTTCTGAAGGCGACGCCTCAAAAGATGATCGTTGGCCCAAATCACAACAATAATAACAGAAGCCCGTAACGATCCTGTGAGTCAGGACGGCCCTCAGATGTGATCAGCTACGTTTTTAAGTCATTTGTCGTCCAAAAACGTGTCCCCGGCATTTAGGAAATGGGCTCTTCTGCTGTCTCGTGAGTCTATTGTCAGACTCTTGGAGGCTTCACCCAGAGGGAACTGATCCCTCGCCGACATGTTTTTGGTCAGTGCGAGTATCTTTAGGCTGATTATAGGTTTTAAGGGCTGGAGCAGTTTTAGCCGGATGCTTTGATGGCGGCTCGTTGAAAGGTCGCCCGCCGTGTTGACGTAAGAAGCTCAAAGTCGTATTCAAGCACGAGCCCTGGGGGCGAAACGGAGCAAAATGTCACCAGAAGAAGTTTGAAATACGAGTAACTAATACATCTGTTCACAATAACTGAAGTGTGTGTGTGTGTGTGTGTGTGTGTGTGTGTGTGTGTGTGTGTGTGTGTGTGTGTGTGTGAGTGTCTGTTTGTGTGTGTGTGTGTGTGTGAGAAGAGGAGACATGGAGCTTCCCCTCAGCTCTCTCACTGGCTCGTCGTCGTCCAGCATCGATTTGCCCCAGCTCCCTTGAAAGCAGCACGTGGGTCTAAATCGTATTACCGTAAACTGCATCAAACTGTTAAGTGTTGCTGGTTCGCGTGGAGAGGACGCCGGTCTGCTGTCTCCGCGTTCAGGGTGGACTAATGCTGGACACTTATTTACTCGGGTGAGACAAAACAGGAGTGTGTGTGTGTGTGTGTGTGTGTGTGTGTGTGTGTGTGTGTGTGTGTGTGTTTGAAGACGTTAAATAGGCATTTTTTATAGTGCTCTTCTAGTAATTCAACAACTCAAAGCGCTGAACGCTACATGACATCATTCAACCTGACCTGCTCCTCCTCCGGAGCCCCTCAAAAGAAGGGTGTGGTCCGAGTAGGGGCGTTGGGAAGTGGGGGGTTGGGAAGTGGGGAGGCGCCATTGTCCACCCTTCACCAACACTGGCCTCATTTAGCATCCCAGCTGGTGTAATCCCATCACAAGATGCTCTCTGGTTTGATGGTGTCATCAGTGATGTCATATTATCGTCTAATAACCGTCAGTGAAAAGGCATCACGACTTGAACAAATGCCGTTTTTTTTTCGACAACGCTCATTTTCTGCATTGTATGCATACGGTTTAATTATTCATGTGTGTGCACCTGTTCCTGTTGCTGTTGCTGTTGCTGAGTGTTCATCCAGACACAAGGCAACATGTCACATGGACAGTCCATGTCTGCCAGTGTTTGTAGAGACGTAGAACAACAATACATTGTGCAAAGAAGTACTTTGAAGTAGAAAAAGAGGACTAAATATTAAATAATCCCTTGTAGGTTTTGTTTAGATGTTGCATTCAGGGGAGAAGTGCTCTTTGTTGTGCGACTGAGCCCCCGTTTACACAAACGCATATATTTTCATGCGTTTTGGCCTTTCATTTACACAAAAACGGAGGTTTCATCACGGAAAACGATCATTTCTAAAGAACTCCGGCCAAAGTGGAGATTTCTGAAAGCTCAGTTTGTGTGTTTGCGTGTGAATGAGGTCAAACAGAGTTTTAGAATAGAATGGAATAGAAATATACTTTATTAATCCTCAAGGGGAAATTTGTCGACACAGTAGCACCAATAAACTAAACACACAAGAATAAAATATAAATATAAGAAAGAAAGAAACAGTGACTGCATAAATTATACAAAGTGAAATATAAAATACAAAATGAAATACATATATATATATATATATATATATATATATATATATATATATACACACAACATATATGCAATAAATAGTTAGTTTAGGTTGTCAAACGTCACAGTATGCGACTAAAAATGCTTCACGCCATGTGAGCGTCCTGTGGGACGTATGCGGATGGCGTATTTACGCGGGTTCATACAAACAGAAACTTTTTAGAAAACGACCTTGTGTGTACAACGTTATTTTTGAAAACGGAGGGGCAGAAATATTAGTTTCTGTAAATACCCGGCTATGTGTAAATGTGGCCTGAGTCCCAGAAGCGTGTCAGACACACTAATACTTTTAAATTGCATTCATCTGTTATGAGCATCAGCTGGGTGGATGAGGCGACGGGGCCCCCACCTTTATGTCTCTGTGGGAGGGGAGGAGTCTGCAGGGTGGGGACAGCCGGCGTTGGCACGGCCTGAAAGGAGCCCTTCTCCTGCTGCATGTGCCAAGTGGTGTCAGCCCGCCGCCGGCTTCACACAGCACGCCGCCCGCTGGAGGTCGTGGCGAGAGGACCGGCGGTACACGAGGAAAAGCTGTCGGAACATATGGCGTCTTCTTGAGCGGCAGCCGACGATCTGATTGATTTTGTGTCGCACCGTTTGCTTCGTTAAACACAGCCACGTAATGTTTCTCTTTTTTTCTTCTTCTTTCTCAAGCCTTAAATCAACTGCTTCACTTGGACCACACTGACCCGGAAAAGTTGTGTTCACTTTGATGATCTCGATGTTTCTGCCAGATGATGAATGTGAAGTGGTGACTCGGCCGGTTTTCAGATGTTTTTGGTCACTTGGATGTTCTTTTCCACTCGCTCAGTCACTACTGAGAAACCACCTCTCAGACGTCCCGGAGCGCACAGCTGCTTTACAGCGTGTTCTTCAGTTTGAAGATGACGTGATGGCGCGTTACCCATCATGCACTTTCCAGCGACAGCCTCCCACCAACAATTTAGAAATCTGCACACCACAATCTTCATCCAACCACTATTATTTTATGAAAGTATAGGGTGGATTAAACGTTTTGGAACAGTCAGTAGTCCACTTGTGTTGAAGATACTACTTGAAGAAGCTGCTACCTGTTTTCTGATGACAGGGTTCTTACGGTCATGGAAAACCTGGAAAAGTCATGGAATTTTAAAATGGTAATTTCCAGGCCTGGAAAAGTCATGGAAAAAACATAAATTTCAAAAGTTTGGGAAAAGTCATGGAAATTTGTTATATTCACTTGTTCATTTACGCCGAGTTTGAAATAATGAATATGTTTTAGGAAGAAAGACTCAAAATATAAGCCGACATACGCTCTCATACTGGCGGCGCAATTTTCTTTTTCCCGCGTTGCAAGTGAACGCACCTTAACTGGAAAGTTCGATGGCCATAGCTCGGGAAGCAAATGTTTATTCTTTAAATAAAATATTGTCTCTTATTCATTTGTTTCATTAAATGTATACTGTATGCTTTGGAATTCACATTGTTAAATACTAAATATTCTGACTTTTTCATGTATAAACCGAGATTTCAGTTTGGTCATGGAAACTTGCTTTAAAGTCCTGGAAAAGTCCTGGAAATCCATTTGGTCAACGTGTAAGAACCCTGTGATGATATTCTTTGAGTAAATCGTGTTTCTATGTGCAAAATCTGGATGATTTGTTCGATTCGTCCGACGCTGCATGCCGTTATAGTGACATGTCGTATTTGGAGCATATATTTGTGTTCTACAGCTTTTGTTTCCTCTCTCTCCAGGCCTCAGACCCGTGACTGTCACCAACCATGAGCGGTGGAGTGAACATCAAAGCCATATCTCAGAGTCGGAGCGACGCGGGCGGCGGCGGCGGCTCCAGTCTGCCTCTCCCTCGAAGCATGATGCCTCTCTCCAAGGTGGGACCCAAACCACAACAGTACACCGGCACCCCCAGCCCCACGGGGCAGAATCAGCACGCGGCCGGGCGACAGCCTTCCTCCTCTCCGTCCACCGCGGAGCTGCTGAGAGGCGCCGCTCTGAAGAACCACCTGCTGCAGCAAAAAGGCGGCGCGCATTCTCCCAGAAGCCCGGCGGCTACGGAGCGGACGGACGGAACGCGCTCGGCGTACAGCAGCCCCCAGATACCCAAGAGGGAAGCCCGGCGCTCCAAAGACACGCTGGACCTCCGGGCCAGCACGCTGAACCAGACGGCGTTGCGAGACCTCCACTTGAGAACCGCCAACAAGAACTGGACCTTCGGAAAATACCGTCTGAGGAGCGTGGACAATGCGGCCGAGGGGGACGCCTTGTGTGCCGACGTCCAGCAGGGGCTCGGACGAGGACGTGTCTCTCACGCTAAAGGGGGGAATGGGAATGAGCCGCCGGGCGTTTCTTCCTCTGGAATGGCCGATGTCCAAAAAGAGGTGGGGAATATCTCCAACCAGCACCTGGGAGCTTCCGAGAGGGGCGTGGTCAGCGGCAGATCAAAGTCTTCTCATGACACGTTCAACATGAAACGCAGAGGGAGCGAGCCGGGACAAGTCAACATGGCCGCTGTTGCTCCCTTCAGGTTCAGGTGAGGGCAGTGTTTCCCCTATTTAAGATGGAAAGATGAGCAGCATGGCACAGGCTGCCGTTTGTTTAAGGCGCTTTGGATAGGATGCAGCCGTAGGGCTTCTCATGTTGTCTTTTTTTTCTCCATTATTATTATTTTTGTATTTAATCTAATTTTTATTTATTTATATATATATATATATATATATATCTTTGTTTAATTATTTTTATTTATATAGCCATTTATATATATATATATATATATATATATATATATATATATATATATATATATATATATCTGTTTATATCTTTTTATTATTATTTTTGTATTTAATCTAATGTATATTTCCTTTTTATAATTAAAGATATATATGTATATATATATATTGTATTTATATAGCCATATATATATATGTGTATATATCTTTTTATTATAATTTTTGTATTTAATTTATATATCGTTTTAAATTTAATTTGCATTTTTTTTTTAAATTTAATTTATCAAAATAGAATCTGTGTTTTTCTCCTCCTGTAGGTTTCAGGTCCACGAGAACACAGACCCCGCCCCCGATGATCTCAGTGACTGCTCCTCTGACTCCATGGAGGTCTGCTGTGAGGAGCTCGGTGAGTCTCTTTGACTCCTCCCACTCATGTGTCCCTCCTGGGAATGTAGACGCACCTGATGCATCCAGATGTTTCAGAAGAAGAAACATGTTCCTGTGTTTTTATGACTCAGATTACCCGTTTTTATTTCCCCTTGCTTGTTTAATAAAAAGGATCAAATAGCTACAGTACATAAAATGCATAAAAGAGGTGACCTCGGCTCAGACATAAGATGCATGGGACAAGAGGTTGCACTAACATTTGAAGAGGTTGCAAAATGCTGCAGTAAACCAGTATGAAGAAACTCAATGATGCTCAATAATAAAACAGGATGCTATCCGATATCATCCGGGATCTTGAAAAGAGCAGGCTCTCCATAAAGTGTAATCACTTTATTGGCTTACAATCAAATTCAGCCTCTGTTCTTCTAAAGTCCCGATCCTCCACTGTCAGGAAAAGTTCCTTAAATCATTCAGAAAGCAAACCTTTTCACTTATTCTCCCCCCCTCTTTGTGACACACAACCCAGTTGTTTCCAAGTGTGTAAAGTGGCATCCGGTAACACCCGCGCTTTAACACGGCTGGACGGCGACACTGGGCTCTGTTCATGCCAGTTGTTCCCCCCAGAGCTGCTGCCAACTCTTCATATGTATGAACACCTGTTCCGGGCATCAGGAAGGGCTTCACTTCTTTCTTTATGTGCATGAGGGGAAAACACAGATTCTTGGCTCTAAAAAAAAACAAAGAAGAAGAAATACACTGAAGAAACTCTGCGCTGCATAAATATATATTTACGTCATTTCTGTCAGTGGACATAAAGAGTTACGTGTTTAGTTCTGCTGCCTGCCCGCAGCAACTCTGTACAACGTTGCTTAGAGACGGACAAGCAAACATGACGTGCGTACACACACACACACACACACACACACACACACACACACACACACACACGCTCTGATTGCTTGGTTAATATTTCATTATTATTTCTAGAACGAGGAATAACTCGCTGAGTGAAGCCAATTCGCCGTCAGCAGTTACGACCACAACTCTTCAATCAATTAGTTCCAATTAGACACAGATTACATCACTAAAGACTACTCTAAATAATTGATTTAAGTACGCAAGCAGCGGGGGTAACCGCTGTGACAACATTTACACTTAAACATGTTTTAGATTTGTAGATTTTTTTTTACAGCATGTTCAAACTAGGCCTAAACCCAATAAATGAAATACTTCTGTCCAACACCAAATACTGTACAGACAACATTTACATTTAAACATGTTTTAGATTTATAGATATATTTTACAACATGTTCAAACTAGGCCTAAACCCAATAAATGAAATACTTTTGTCGAATACTAAATACTTCACAAACTAAATAATACAACTAAAACAGTTATTTGGCTTACAGCAGGTATTAAAGCTGTTTATTAAAATCTAAATCATCTTAGTTTAGCGCTTTAGTAAGATTTGGTGATTTGCCTGAAACAAAAAGTGCACTTGATGCTGATTGGATAAATACGACACATGACCTGTCACATGACCCGCTGGTGACGCCAGACAAAAACATGGAAGGATCCTTTAACAGTTATTGAGACGTTTCAACTGAAACCACAAATCGTCTTGAGAGCCGCCAGCGGGGCTAAAAGGTTAATATTAAAAACTAATTAAAGTGTGTAATACCATGTTGTGGGTGAATACTCTATTCTGATTGGCTGCAGTGTCCACAAATTCATATTTGAGGACACCTACTAAGTAGCTCTCAATGAATACATGGCTATATATATATATATATATATATATATATATATATATATATATATATATATATATATATATATATATATATATATACACATATATGGCTACATTAAAGGAAAAAATAAATACAAATCTTAATTTCTGATTTTTAATTAAATGCCCCTTCTTTTGAAAACCACATGGTGGCAACACACGCTACAAGAAGTGTCGCCGCCCCCGTGAACTATTAATATAATTAGCCTCACATAAGTGATCGTCTCTCATCCCATAACGCCATCTTCACCTCAGGCTGCGACCGGCGCCGCACTTGGACACAATGCTGATCTTGATTTGGTGACGGCGCTAAAGCGAGCTCGTCTCATCGTGGTTTACGTAACGTCTTTTATTCTCCATCCGTCAGCCGCACAGCGTTGCTCGCATTAACGTTGGCTTCGTGGCTCGTTGGCTGAGCGGACATGTCCTGAGAGCTGAGCGGATTCAAAAAGCCTCCCGTTGCCAAGCTGGATGTTTGATGTCTGATGTGTTTGTTGCTCCTGATCACTGAAACACGCAGGCTTTTTTTTTTTTTTATAGAAATGAGCTCATGTATTTGCACCCGGGCTATTGGAAACCCCTCGAGTTGAGTTCCTAATGACCATAGTGACCTCGAGGGGGGAGAGCCTCCAGGGAGAGACGAGACAAGAGACGCGGGGGGTGGGGGTGGGGGGGGACAGATGCCGGGCCGAGAGGCCCGAGTGAGTGGTGCGACGGGAGGATCGTCTTTCACCTCCTGTCCGGGAGTTCTTCTCGTCTGGCCGGACCGGAGGGACGCTCGCGTTCACTTTTTGAGCGTAGAACAGAGAGATGTGTCATCCAGCTCCAAGTCAAAGTTATCCGGAAGATGAAAAATCGGCTTGTTTTAATGACGGTTGCACATTCGGTGGGAAACATCTGCAGAACCTCTGTTCTGACCTCTGGTGTGAAATCTCACTTTAAAATGACTCGGGTTTCACAGAAAGGAGGATTCACGTCTCCGGGATCCCCGACAACAAACGAATCGCTCGACCGTTCACACGGGATGCTTTTTTTTTTTTACCTCTTCTCTCGCTTCCAGCAGCTTGAGTTCATCACGGGAGGATTATTTTCTCAGGACATGAAGAAAGTCTCATAACCGTTCAGGGCATTCTCCGTCCCTCAGGCGGCTGGCATTCCTGCAACACGCTGATTCTATTAGATCTCTATCTGGTACCACATGACTGGGACATCATCCGCAAACACAATCTTCACACGTGGCTTTAACGCCATCCTCTCGCCGACATTGATGCTCTCTGCGTTTTTTTTCCCTCCTCCTGAGCACATGTGGAGGCTCTTGAATCCGATACTTTTATAGCAGCTGAGCAGCCCTAAAATGATCCCACGTGCCGTCCGGGGGAAATATATAATAGACAGCTGTGTAGCTGTGCTGTCATACCATGCACACACACACACACACACACACAAAACACACACACATTCGCACATAATTACTCAGCTGGCCAGTCGGAGAGTCGGAATCGGACCCAGATGTGAAAGAGACCAAGTGAAAGATGCAGCTCCACCCTTCCCCTCTCCGGAGACGTGGTGGCGATTTCAGAGATTCAACATGTTGAAGTTGCTGGAACATTTGACTCAAAACAGGCAAAATGCGGGGCGAGGGGAAACGACGGGGCAGAACTAAAGTCGTCTGTATTCCTGCTCTGGGGACAATGAATATGTGGAGCGAATGTTATGGTTATGGTTGATAGGATTTAGGTGATGTTGCAATCCAGGGGTCGTTTTTACAAACAGAGTTCTCTTCGAGAGCTCATAATCTAGCCTCAACGCTTCTATTAGGCTCAGAATTTAGGAGGGATTTGAGGAAACTTCTCAGGGAAAGGAAGGAAGTGAACACATGTCCCCTAATGAGGAGGTGTGGTTGACCCCGATGTTGGGTATGATGCATTCTTTTAAAAATGGGTGATTGTTGTGTGAGTTTATTCTGACATGGTGTAAATATAATTACTATATTGTTTAATGGACATTTCTGTTTAATTCATTTTGTTTGTTTGTGTATTTTATTCAGTCAATCAAATTAAATACAATACAATATTATTCTATATAATATACAAAATATAAAGACTGAAAAGGTATAGGTAGAAGCAAGACATGCTTATAAATTCCTATCCTAAATTGAAGGATGAAGGCAAAATAAATCAGAAAATTAATATAAAAAAACAACAACAACAAACTACATTTTTTAAAAATATATACTACATACATCTTCCATTTGAATATGTTTTACTCACATTTATAACTCAAGAATTGTTTTATAAATAATTTCCTTGAAAACCAAAAAGCAGTTCACCAGTCTTACATCCATTTCCACATTATTCCATAATTCGACTCCATCAACATAAATACATCTTCTTTTAATCCCTTTGTTAGTCTTTTGTAGCGTTTAGCCTTTTAAGCCATTGGCCCACTTTAAAAGTAGCTCACAACATTTTGTTTTAACATTTGCCTATTTCACATGCTGATATAAGTATATTTACCATGATGTCCATTTTAAGTCATGATCTATTTGATATTAAGAAGGGGGGGGGGATATGGTTCAGCTGTCATCTTTTCTGTCCACACACATTATGCATAGATGTCCCATGAGAACATGCATTGAATGTGGAATTAGTTGTCACATGATTCATAAGGAAAAAGTCTTTCCACAAAAACAAAAACACGCTTTTGAATGCATCATGTGAGTGGGGTCAGTCGGCTGTTCTGGAGTCAGCAGGGGAGCCTCGGAGCTTGTGATGAGGAGACAAGACACAAGACAGGCCATTGTTTCCAGAAGCTAATCGCCAGATCAAACCACCTCACTGGTCCATGAGTCAGCCCAGGTGCCCTGAAACTCAGACAATACAAAAAGCAGCGGCGTGTGGCTGAAGCCCATTGTTAGGATCGGAGCGGGAGCCTCCAGGCTTTGTAGCTAACTGGTCAAATAAATCAGCGGATCAGCACCATCGTGCATGTAATCAGCCGTGCTGTGTTGTGGTGAAGAGAAACTCAGGCCTCACTTGGGAGGAAAAAAAAGAAAAACACAAATGTATTCGCCAGCGTTGGATTCAACGAAGACTTTTTTATCAACAACAAGAGGGTTGCAGCGCAGTAGCTGGTGGAGAAGGTTCAGGTTTCCTGGGCAGCTGTGTTTGAACAGAGCTCTGCTGCTGACGGCAGAGGGAGGTTTCCATGGAGCTGCAGAGCCTCCTGAGAGACAGCCGAGGGGAATATCTTAAAATTCTGATTACATTTATATGTTAAGGAAATAAAAACATGCCGGACAATGATGTGATTTTCAATTAAACAAATCCTGTGTGTGTGTGTGTGTGTGTGTGTGTTAAACTGTCTTGACGATATTTCCAAAGTGTGGTTTTGGGGTGTGTTTCTTGCTTTCTGGCACACCGTGTTGCTCTCTGTAATGTCTGATGGACTTTGGGGATTTAAAGCCAAGTTTTCTCTTTTAGAAAGAAAATGTCATGACGGCGGACAAAAACTACCCTATTATTATTTAATTTTTTTCCGGTTTCATTAACACTACAAGTACACTCGCCGTTAATATTCACGTCTTCATTGTGAAGAGTGCCGTTGTCCATTTGTAGCATTGCACTGTTGATTCTGAGCATATGATTCATCCATCTGTTAATCTGGAATTGATACCGCAAGGAAGCTCAGACAGGATCAAGAGATAATCTGGATGCTCCAGCTGTTTCATGTGGGATTTTTTGACAGTGATGATAATTCATGCTGTGTCCCGGAATTAGACATCTGAACGTGCATCCGTTGACATTAATGGCACGGGAATCATGCATCTTGTTGAGTGTATTGAACAGGGAGCACTGTAGGTGAAGGAGGGGGAGGGGAAGAACAAAGGAATCAGAGGAGATGGTGGGAGCACATGGTGTGCGCTGGAGGAGAATGGCGCCTGGTTTTTAAACTCCTCCACGGATGATCGTATTCTCATCGCCCTCCTGCATTTCGCATATTCTGTCGAGACACAGCGAAGCATCTTTTAAAACGAAGGAAAAACGAGGGAAGGAGGCAGGAGGATGGGTGGGAGGGAAGGAGGGAGGGAGGAAGGGAAGTGGGAGGCGTGGTAGCGGCGGCAGAGAGCAGGGGGAGGAGGGAGCACTGATGCGTTCTGCTGCCGCTGTCATTCCGCTGCTGCGCGGCTCGGCGGCAGGAGGGTGTGCTGAAGGGAGGAGGAGTGTGGAGAAAAAAAATCGGAGGAAAGGAGAGAAAGGGAGTGCCTGGGCGCCACTGCAACAGCTGCAACTGCAGCAGCCTGCGAGGAGGCAACAGAGGGAGAGAAGGAGACGGAGGGAAGAAAGACAAGGCTGCAGGATTGCCTCAGAGGAAGCATTTTGATTCCCTGTGTGTTCTTGCACAATGAAAAAGGTTTGATACGGATGCCGGTGTTTTTCTCTCTCTCTCCCTCGCTGATGCGTTTCGACATGGCCTCATGCAGGAGGCGTGCTTGGGAATAGTGTGAAAGACAGAGAAGGGGACGTGAAGATGGAACGGACGGATAGCACAAAATCGTACGGCCAAGCCGACGGCAAAGGAGTCGGCATGGCAGCGAAGAGGGCGAAGACCGGAGTCCCCCAGGGCGCACCGAGGAGCGAACTCAAGGTCTACCGGGCGGGCAGCTCCGAGGGCCGGCTGCCCGTGTCCTCCAACCTCCGCAAGCAGAGGTCCATGACCAACCTGGCCGTGCTCACCGACGCCGAGAAGAAGTTGCACCTCTACGAGCCCAAGTGGTGCGACGACATGGCCAAGCCCGGAGCCGGGCAGACCAAGATGGGCAAGCCGAAGGCGGCGGGGGTCGGCGGCAGCGGCGGAGGCGGAGGCGGCGCCCCGCTCTCTCGAAACCTTTCCAAATCGGAACACTCGCTGTTCCAGGGCAAGCCCAAGCCCTTCAGCCCCCTGGCCGCTCCGTCGGCTCTGGGCAAGCAGAGCCGCATCCCTCGGGCGCCGTACGCCGAGGTGAAGCCCCTGAGCAAGGCGCCTGAGGATGGGAAGTCGGACGACGAGATCCTCTCCAGCAAGGCCAAGGCCAACGCCAAGAAACAGGGAGCCGGAGCCGGGGGGGAGTCCGGGTCCAAAGGCCAAGGCGAGGAAGGGCCGGACAAGGCCTTCCTGAAGGTGGACCCAGAACTGGTGGTGACGGTGCTGGGCGACCTGGAGCAGCTGCTCTTCAGTCAGATGTTGGGTGAGTACAGCAGAGCGGTGTTGATACCCAAGAGCACCAGGACGGTATGTGTGGCGGCCATGTGCTTACGGACCAAACGCCCCGCTTGTGGGATTTCTCAGCGCTTCCCTGCAGCACGCCCCCTTCGATACGGCCAGCGCCGCGTTACCCCATAGAACGGATTTAATGCAACGATTGAGGGAGGGGGAAAAAAGAAAAGAAGAAGACGTCCTCGTTGTGTTTGCAAGGCATGCCCCTCTTTCGTATTATTTCATTGAATGCTGCATCGGTTCGGTTTCCTAGCGACCATTCGGCCGTATGTCAAAATGCCAAAGCTACAACGATGCTCTATTGTTCTTATTCCTCCGGCATGTTGTCAGGTGTCTGAGGCCGTTGAGAATGTGAAACGTGCTGCTTGCTTGTGTTGCCAGCTGATTGCATGAACAAAAAAAGGACACCTGAGGGGTTTTGGGGATTATTACCAGCGAACCGATCTCCTTCCCTAAAGCTCCGGTTTGCTGCAACATGTGCCGGTGTGCAAGAAGGCATGCCATGTTGAATTCATTGTAGGCACTCAGACTCATATTTAGCCTCCTCCCAGCTCCGCTCATCTGTCGAGCGAGGAGAGATTGTTTACCCGGCGGTGCAAGCGTAGGAGAAAACGTCTTTCTCTCCGGAGGTGTAAGTCAGGTCCGTCAGGAGGCAGAGCGTGACGAATACTACGAGGATTGATCACATGACGAGGATTCGGATGACTCCCATCATTCTTTCCTTTGTGTATCAAAGCACGCCTTCTTGCTTAGCTGCAGGTGTTGTCTGTATCTAGTTATGATCCGATGAGAATTCAGTTTTCCCTGCAAGGTTATTAGACTTCTTAGACCTTAAATCTCTTGCAATTACTATTCGGTAGAAAGAAAGGCTGAACGTTACTCTCTTGAATGGATGAAACTGCATTTTTTGGATGTCAATATTGTTGGTATTTGATGACACTTTTTATACCAGGTGTTGCAATTTAAAACTGAAGGATTAGAGCATTATAGCTTTGCGTTGATTCATACTCCTACAATCCTATCCCTACACACATCTGGTTAAAGCATGTTATTCACCAACAAGCATCTCATGTACGATTAAATTATTCGTCCTTCCATTGCTCCACTATCAGCAACAGAGCATGTTCTCAGTCGCATCCTAATGAACACATCTGGGGTGATTTTAATCTGTTATGCATGCCTCATTAGCCCAAATGCACATATATCACTCATGTTAGTCACACTTAAAGCCGACCACCAACTGTAAACCACATCAGGAACAGCAGCATCACAAGTGTTTGGCTGTGAAACCACAGCCAACATTTTCTAAAAGCTGTGCAGAATCCGGCAACTCGCCCACGCCGGCTTTATTTAAGCAAATGACATAATAATTGCAGCGAAAGGCCTCGAGCCGATGCCTCTTTTCTCCTCATTGTGACCCTACGTGATCTTTCGAGACCAACTCAAAGTAATCCGTCCTCAAAAAAGGGATGTTCATTATCTTAATGAATTATTCATCATCATTTAGGATGAGTCGAGTGCCTTTGTGCTCGTGAAAGGGAAAAACAGGAAAACAGCCGCCATAATGGGAACAAAACATGTTGATGCGAAAGGCGGGAAGCGGTCACAACACTTGATTATTGACTTGCATTGATTAGCAAGATGAAGAAAATGATCTTTAATGATGTGTTAATGTGTTGCATTTATAGTGGACGCAAACCTTTTTCCAGCCTTGGTACTATAAATAGATCCATTTATTCATAGCCGGCCATACGTTGGAGGCCGACTTAATATAGTGCTCTGTTGCTCCACCACATCTCATTATATGACGGCTGAAAGGATGCCTTTATTTACGACCACAGAGGGTGTCTTTGTTTCCCAACATGACATTAAGCCGTTAACAGGCTCATCTGTTGAACTCGCCACAGAGGTTTGTGCACCGAGGCCGTCGTACAGTAGAGGAACGGCGTCTTCGTCATAAGACGAGTAAACACGGCGTATGAAAACACTCAAATGGAGCTTTCGTGCTTTTATTTTGTGGTTTTCCGATAATCTCATGAAATACATGCAACTTCTGTTCGACCGAAGTCCGCTGTGCAACAAATGAAAACGGACTAACCTCAAATCACATTTCCTTGAAAAGGACGAATGCCCTATGACGTCGACTCCAGGTCATTAGGGCGATAGATGGGGAGCTGAAGACGAGAGTAGAAAAGACGGCGGCGTACGAGCCGTCTTCATTTAATCGTGATTGTACGTGATCTGTAGCCTGGATACCAGACCGAACTTAGCCCCGCCCTCAACATTTTCAGTCGGGAAGTTCGGTCTTGCATTGCTCCATTGGGGAGAAATTATCTCCGACCAGATATTGGTCGGACCAATCAGATTGTCAGGGCGGGCTTTATACGATGACGGACAGATGATCAACAGTAACGTAACCAACCACGTCATAAAAAGGCGCTTGCTTCTTCCAGCGTGCGTGCAGTTGAGTTCAACAACTATGCGTCGTTTAAAACACGTCACATTCTACGTTGCTCTGATTGGTTGTAGCTCTATCCAATTGAGCGAAGAGGCATTTTCTTTCCTGGTTTGGTTGAAACACGCCCCATAATCACAGCCCAGCGGAGCAGTATCAGACTCACATTCTGACTAGAATTATGAGTATGACATCGTCAGGCTAGTGATCTGTCCTACAGGATCTCAAATGTAGCAATGCCCCCCAAGTATATCGCAGTAGAGTACGCTGCTCATGGATTGCATTATTTCAAGCTAAACAGGCATGTGAGGGTTATTAATGTTGCCTCTTGAGGGAGCAGTAAGATCAACGTAAGACATTAAAACTTAAAAACAGTCCGTACGTCAAGTAATATCTGATGACATCTGACTATTTTAATACCTCGGTCGAAAAAGTCCCCAATGTGCATGAGCGAGTTCAGCCATAGATGACATCGCTGGGAGTTATTTCCCCATCTGTATTCACTCATCGCTTGGTAGCCATTGTTGGAAACGCTCTAGAAAAGCTTTAGATTTGATTTTTTATCCGATGACAGGCTTTTAAAATGAACCGTAAAGGCCAAGAAAGACTTTCCTTCCTCTCACTAATCCGCTTATTTGTTTATGGATATTTGGATTAAAATCGCCCTAACGTCTCAATTGATTTGGGCGTCGTGTCGAGACCTTTTTATTGTTGATGTCTCAGGGTTTGTTTTTAATAACGAAAGGCCTCGCCAGCACTTTAGAATTCATTGCGCAACACTTTAGCCCCGCCTCCGTCGACGTAGGTCACTTCCTGTGGCGTCGTCCATCGCTCTTTTTCGATTCACATCTGCTTTAGTGTTCTAGCACTGGGGACGTCGCGGCAACGCAGGGCGCCAAAGGACTGTCAGTCACGCGGAACAACGCAAACAACAACTCTCACTCGATCAGTCGCTTGTTTTGATCTCAGTCAACTGAGATCTTTTTAGTCAGTTATTCCGTGCTTTTATTCATCCTGAATGGATTATTTCCAAGAAACTTACAAGCATTTATAATAAACACAAGATTTAAAGTGGTACTTATTTTATTCTGCTTTGAGGAGAAACTCAGCCTTTCAGATCTGTGGATTAAATCAATTTATGGATGACAGTTGTTGGTTGGACAATGACATTTCTTTGGTTGAAGCCAGACCGACATACAGATGTGGTACTGATGTTTGCCCTGTGTCCAGGATGCAGGTTTGAATACTTTCCCAGGAATTCTTCATAAATAAGTGAGCAGTGTGCCAGAATTAGAATGAGGATGGTGGATGTGGATGTGACTAAATGATTTATTCCGAGGCTCAAGGACTTTTAAGGACTACAGTGGTAATATGTGCTGGATTTTATTGAGTTGGCCTTGTTATTCCATATCACAGGAAGCTTGTGATATAAGTCTATCTTATCTATGTATACTTGGGAGAGAAAGGCGGAGACTCCCTGGGGAAATGACTACGATTTTATACGGAATGACACAGAATCTCAGCATGATAATTGCAAAAATATCAGATTATGTTATTCAAATTATGATCCTAGCGACTAAAGCACTATTAAACTTGTAATGACAGGGTTCGTACGGTCATGGAAAACCTGGAAAAGTCATGGAATTTTTAAATGGAACTCATGGCAAAAAACTAAAATCATAATTTTTTGGGAAAAGTCATGGAAATGTTATATTCACATGTTCATTCACGCCGAGTTTGAAATAATTTGTGTTTTTTTAAAGAAAGACGCTCAAAAACGCACAAGATTTTATAATTGTTCAGTTTTATACCGAGATTTCAGTTTGGTCGTGGAAATTTGGTTGAAAGTCATGGAAAAGTCATGGAAATCCACTGTTCAAAATGTGTAAGAACCCTGAATGATTATAATTCGGCGTGTGCAGCACTTTTGTTATAAAAACACTGTTAATAGTCATAGTTTTGATTTAATACAGAACAAAGTCAGCTTCATGTTATTAAAACCACAACATATCAGATTATATTCTAATACAAATATCTCTGCAATGCTCAGTAGAGAGTAAACCAATAAGTTTAAATCGTTGTTGATGAATAACGAATGAAGCAATGGGTTCGTAAATAAAGGGCCGAGTGAATTTGGAAGCGGCCGTTGACTTCCCCTGAAGTCTACGATATAAATAAAGTTGCATTATTGAATGCATGCTCAAAGAAGCTAATAAAACCTGAGCCCAGGCATCTTCCAACAGCATACTATTTAACATTGAGTGTGGCTCATAAACCATAACATACTGTGCTTGTCAATATTATACATATTCATGTAATGATATATCTGGTTATACTATCTGGGTGCACACATTTCTGGATGACCATTTATAGCTGAGGCCATAAATGTGATGCATTGGGATGCTATTGAAATGTATCAATGGCTCTATTATAAACGAGCCTTCGGGCCTCAGTGCAGAATTGGACTCCTACAGTAAATCTCTGGTGCGAGATCGCGAGACGTGAGCGAATGTGTGTATGAAGCGTGTGTAAATGTTTACATGTGATATCGATGCCCTCCATCCAGCCTGGGAATGAGCTCAACATCCTCATGTGAGAGCGTCACATTGTTGGACGCCCGCTCCCCTGACGTCTTCCCCTCTGGAAAGCCCCGTCTCCTTTTAATACAGGGTGGTTTCTCTCATTGGTTGCAGCCAACACAACAACATCATTATGCTGTAATATTGATTTGACGGCGCGCGCAGCTCCGTCCAGATACGCTGACCTGCAGCCAAATCCGTCTGCGGGAGGTAATGTTTTAATCGCTATGTATTTGTAAGCGTTCGTGTGTGTTATTCGCATAAGTCAAAAAGTATTACATCGAATCGCATGAAATTTGGTGGGATGATTGGTTATTATCCGGGGACCATTTGATTCAATTTTGGGATCGATCGGGTAAAAGGTCAAGGTCAAGGTCATGAAAAGGTCAACATCTTCTTTTTACCATAGCACGGTCAATAGAGAGAAATATCAGAAATGCATCCCCCTGGTGGGCCATCGAAGTTGGAGGGAACCTTTTCTGTATTTAAGTGTGTGTGAGTGTGTGTGTGTGTGTGTGTGTGTGTGTGTGGGGGGGGGGGGGGGGGTTACCATGGTGAGAGAGCCCGTGGAGTGAAATTTGTCTGCTTAATGATGTGAACGTACACCCGCTGGCCGTGTGCCAACAAAGACGACACCTGTCGCATCGGTCCAGACACGAGTAGTGCGGGACACCTGCATGTGGCGGCAGGAATATTTTTGTGCGCGCATGGATTCATCCTCTCGTTAATATGCACACACACACACCACAGAGGATCAGCAGCGCGCGTCTTGAGTTTCATCCTGATACAACAATGTTTCCTAACCTTTTTGTTCTGCTTGACCCTCAGACCCCGAGTCCCAGAGGAAGCGGACCGTGCAGAACGTCCTTGACCTCCGCCAGAATTTGGAGGACACGATGTCGAGTCTGCGAGGCTCTCAGCTCAGTCATAGGTAGGTGCTCTCTATCTATCTATTGTCTCATATTGATGTCTCCCACACCACCGGCTGATGTCACACAACAAATAAAGGCAGTGTGTTTTGTTTATGAAATCATAAAAAACCTCAAGCTATAATCTGTCTTTTGTTTAAACTGGAAGAAGAAGAAGAAAAGGCTTGCTGGATCGATACCTAACACAATAAAGTGTAAAGCGGTTGGCGAGGTGCCACCTGGTGCACATCTGGCTTCCATCCTACTTCAATAGCCCGTCTCTGTTTCACGGCCGTGACTTCATGCTAGGAATCTCCCAGTCATCAAAGGCCCAGACATTAAAGCGTAAGGCACAGGTGGAGGTCTTTTCATTTACATTCGGACATAAACATAGAGTTGTAATATCCTGTGGACCATGAACGCACGCAGGAACAACATTCTGCTTTTATCTCTTTAAACCGGATGTTCTGTGCAATTTGAAGGAGTGAGTCACAGTGCAGATTTTATAGGAGATTATATCTTAATTCTGAAGCTCTATGACGCTTTTTGTTGCCGCTTCAGCTCAATCTTGTCTAGGTGAGTGTAGGCTGCTCTAATTAACCCCTGAAGGCATCTATTTCCTGCGAAAAAAGGTGCTGATTAGCCATTTAGGAGCTACCTGGCTAACACCAGAGTTACTGGGAAGCTGAGGAAGAAAGCTTGAGACCATCACTGCAAGTTCAGTTAAATTATAATATAATTATAGAGAAACATGATTGATTGAAATGATCAACACATTTATTCTGTCCACTGAATGTTCAGTTACGCAATTGTTTATACATCAACTGTACAAGCTTTATAAGATGGTCAAATGGTTGTATTTGTGTATCTGTGAGTCTGTTTTGATGTTTTTTGACATCTAGAGGACAGAAAGGAAATAATAATCAAATAATACAGTACAGAAATGGCAATGATATGTTTTAAGTCGCCATCATTCAACTGTAAAATGTCCCACTAAGTACATATCTTGGTCATTTTAACCACAAATTACATAATTTATGGGAGCCATTAACAAAAATGTAAGAAAAAAAACCTTTATCATATTTTTCTGATATCAGCCTAAAAATATTTTTGTGATCACGTCTTATAATAAAAAGCCATTTATTTGATTGAACTGAGTTTGTTCGCTGCACTCAAATGGACTTCAGGTCATTTCAGCCCAAGTGATGCATGAGACATTTTATATATCTCTGAATAATCACGATCAACTCCATCCATTGTCTTCTCTTTGAAATGTCGCGACTGTCCCCTTGATACGGGTCAGACCTCGTCATCGGATGCTTGAGGAGACGTCTCCTGATCAAAGGCGTTGTAGTTATGTAGTAACGTCCAGGTCCGGTACTGAAGTGGCACCGCTTACCCTGTATTCCGATGAATTATCCATCAACGGTGGATAAAAATACTCCCACGGTCGGAAAAGCCATTGCAATATTTATTCCGGTGAGCTGGTACACGTGGTTATGTAATCGGCAGACGCTCGGGGGCCAATCTGGAGGCCGTTCCCAACCCTGACCCACTTCCAGGAGTGATGCACCCTGGGAAGGAGATACGGCTCCTGATACGACCGAGTCGCTCGCGGTCCTTTGTTGTGCGGCGGATCAAAGAGGCACAGAGAGAGAGAGACGCTCGTTACCGCGGAGACATCGGAGTGCCCGTCTCTTTGTCTCGGGGTTCAAAGAGAGGAAAGAGAGACGCCGCCGTTTCGCCGCATTTGTGTCGTTTTCCGGACAACAATGTCGGCTAAATGTGTACGACAGGGTTCGTACGGTCATGGAAAACCTGGAAAAGTCATGGAATTTGAAACTGGTCAGTTCCAGGCCTGGAAAAGTCATGGAAAAAACTTAAATCATCAAAGTTTTGGAAAAGTCATGGAAATGTGTTATAATCACACGTTCATTTACGCCGAGTTTTAAATAATTAATATATATATTTTTTTAAAAGACCCTTAAAATAAAAGCCGGCGTACGCTCTCAATACGCAACATTTTCTAAAATGTTCTACAGAGTTCTTACGGTCATGAAAAACCTGGAAAAGTCATGGAATTTTAAAATGGTCATTTCCAGGCCTGGAAAAGTCATGGAAAAAACATAAATCATAAAAAGTTTTGGAAAAATCATGGAAATTTGTTATAATCACATATTGCACAGAGTTTGAAATAATTAATATGTTTTCTAAAGAAAGATGCTCAAAATATAAGCCGGCGTACGCTCTCGATACACAAAATATCTCGATGCACATTTTTTTACCGAGATTTCAGTTTGGTCATGGACTTTTGGTTTAAAGTCCTGGAAAACCCATTGAAAACCCATTGAAAAGTCATGGAAAAGTCATGGAAAAGTCATGGAAATCCATTGGTCAAGATGTGTAAGAACCCTGGTTCTAGTATATACCGAGATTTCAGTTTGGTCATGGAAATTTGGTTTAAAGTCCTGGAAAACGCATTGAAAAGTCATGGAAAAGTCATGGAAAAGTCATAGAAATCCATTGGTCAAAATGTGTAAGAACCCTGGTACGAGTCTGACACGCACACTGACCTTTCCCCCCCCCACCCCCCCCGTGTGTCGCTCCAGCTGCATGGACGGCGGTAACGCGGGCTACGACAGCGACGAGGCCAACGCTCGCAGCGTGTCCAGCCTGTCCAACCGCTCCTCGCCGCTCTCCTGGCGCCACGGCCAGTCCAGCCCCCGGCTGCAGGCGGGCGACGCCCCCTCCTCCACGGGCGGCGGGTACAAGGGCGGCGGCAGGGCGGGCTCCCAGCACGCCGCCCAGACCATGCTCAAGTCCGGCTACCTGAGCGACAGCGACCTCCTGGGGAAGAGCCTGCCCGACGACGACGACAACCTGGCCAACGGGTAAGAGCGCCGGAAGACGTCTACCGTTACCGTGACGACGTGGACCGATCAGTGGCTGCAGATGGTTTCCCTCCTCCAGGCCTCCGCCCCGCCGTGTGACTTTAACAAAGGTCAGCGGGAAGTTGTCGGCGTATTTCTTTTTTTTACTCGCAGTCGGCAATAAAGCCGATTGGCGTCCTGCTGCGTTTCGGTGTTTTGATCAGGCGGCAAGGCGGTTGTGCGTTTTTACATTCGACGGTGGTTTGCTGAGAGTTGTCATGGCGACGTCGTGGCTTCCTGCTTTGAGTTGTGATCGGATGTTTTGCGCCATCAGAGATCTTTCGTCAACAGTCTGCTGTCGGTTCTCATCGTTTCCCCTCGCGGTGCCGTGACGCGTTCACGGGCGGTCGGTGATGACGGGGAGAGAAGCACTTCAGAAGTTTGACTCTCAGCGGAGGACTTGAACTCATCACGGTCCTCACAGCTACACAAGACTCCTTCATCTGGATAGAAACGGCTCAACAGGCTGAGAAGCAACACATAGCTTCTTCTTGTTCTTGATCTTGTTCTTCTTCTTCTTCATCTTCATCTTCATCTTTATCTTCATCTTCTTCTTGTCCTTTGTCCTCTTCATGCTCTTTATATTATTGTTCTTCATATTTCTTCAACTTCTTCTTCTTCTTCTTCTTCTTCTTCTTCTTCTTCTTCTTCTTCTTCTTCTTCTTCTTTGTCTTCCTCCTTCAAGCCCTTTTTGATTTTGTTCTTTTTCTCCTTCCTGCACTCTGTCTTCTTCACACTCCTCTTTTTCACACTCTCGTTACACTCTTCATCTCCTTCACAGCCCTCTTTGTCTTCATCAAGTTGTTCTTCTTGTGCATCCTCCTGTCGTGGTTCACCTTCTTCTTTTTCTCTGCTTTTTTCTTCCTCTGCTTTTTTTAATCTCCCTCGCCACCTTTCTTTTCCCACCTCCCCCCTCTGCTCACATCCCTTGTGTGTCTTTATCCACTTCCCTCTCCCAAGAACAGCTGACAGTGAGAGTAAGAAGGAGAGAGCGAGAGAGAGAGAGGGGGGGAGAGAGAGAGAGAGAGAGAGAGAATCCAGGACAGTTCTCCAGTGTGATGTAGCAGCTTTATCGCTCTTGCACATGCTCTGGGATTTAAGCTCAGCCCCTGGAGCACTCGCTCGTCCCTGCCAGCCGGGTCACGTTCTGACTACGGTATCGACAAGAAAAGAAACGAGACGCATTTAGACGAGTAACAAATTAGAGCAACGAGAATAAAGTTTGAAAATGGGTCATTTTAAGTTCTGTCGAAATGTGTAGCTGAGGAGGATGAGACTGCAACCAAGAAGGAGAAAGAGAAGAGAAAACAAGTCATTGTATGCAATAAAGATGGACGACTAGCTCCATGTGAGATGTTTTTTTGGAGGGAGGTGAAAGAGAACAGGACCGTGATGAGGTGAGGATTAAACAGGGATTATGTACAGTGACATCCGTGGATTCAGAATCCATCTAAATCTGCCTCCTACTTCGTCCCCTGGCGGCATCAATAGGGCGTCTGCAGCTCAGTGGGGTCAGGGGGTCGTCCTGCAACCCCAAGGTCGTGGGTTCGATCCCCGCTCTCCCCGTTAGTTGCGAGTCGAAGTGTCCTTGAGCAAGGCACTGAACCCCCATCACTGCAGCCGACTGCGGCGGCTCAAATGAATGCGAGAGGTCCCGAAACAATCCCGAAAAACTTGATGTCATACCCCCCCACACACACACACACACACACACCCAATAGTTATTCGCTGTGTGGAGTGTGCTTTGTTCTACTGCTTCATTATTTACATTACTTTTTTACTTTACTTGTCATTTTATCCAAAGCGACTTACAATAAGTGCATTTCAACCTAGAGTACAAACTAACAACAACAAGAAAACAGAAAGTAGCATTTCCTCAATATAGTCAAACTACAAAAGTACCACAATAAGAGATATTTAAGTGCCACTGAAGTGCTAATCTGGGTTTAATCCAGATAGTCGGAAAATATGCGTTTTCATGCTTCGGTCTGGCTGTTTCCATCACATTCAACTTTTACTTTCACAACACGACCCCGATCTGATAGACAACATGTAGGACCTACAGTCTTCGGTATTATAGGACGCCATGTGTAAACGAGACCGTAGAAGAAGATGGCGGTACACGCTTCATGACGTCACAGCGTGACTCCTCGAAAGCTGTGGAGCATGTAGAGTAACACCATTCACACCAAGAGGATTATGGGTGTGTTTGTGTACAGGCATTGAAATGTCACACGAGTTATTACAGGCTGCCAAAACACAACAATACACAGAAGCCCTGGGGCCCGTTTTCTCTCTGACCTTGAGTGGGTTGCACGCTTATATTTGGAAGATGAAACACTGAGAACCCCTCGGATGCGCGTGTTTTTTTTTTCTGCGTTTGCGTTAGTTTGTGGGAAGTGTCATTGATTTTCCTGCAGGAATACTGGAGAGCTGTTCTCGACATTAGGAATTAATCCTTTCTTTAGAAATATACCAAACAACCTTTTGGTGCAGATAACTAGTTAATCTGGGTTTTTCTACGCGGGCCCGTCCTTGCAGTTTTTCCCATTATGTGTTGCATTTCCTTTTCTACTGTACATCTCTTATCACACGCTCACACTTCAGCTCGCTGAGAACCATTAGCTGCCAGCTCTTGAAAATAGATCATACTCCCCCTGCGTAACCATGGAAACCAGCTGGTAATCGACTGTCTGCCGAGGGGGCGCAGTTTCTGTTCTCTTACGCCCCGGTTTGCTCATGCGTTTTCACCGATTCTGAAATCAGCCCTAAATATGAGAGAGCGAGGACGATCAATAATGCCGCTGTAGTTTATTAATGTGTAATATGCTTGTATATCGTAATAAAAACCAGTGCGCGATGCTTCAAACTATGTCGAACGAGACAAACGTCTCCCGGTGAAATAATAAGGCACAATGCACGTTGTGTATTATGGGATGGAGCTGCCATCTAATGGGTATTGATTCACCCACACCAGACAGCCCTGGATATCTCCAGCTCAAAGTGTACACACTGACAGTAATCACTGCTGCTGTGTGTCGGCCTCGTCGATACTCTACGCCACATACGTCTCAATCTCCTCAAGAGCTCCGTCTTTCCATCCAAGCTCTCTACAGCAACACGCAGCTCAAGGAGAATCCGGTTATGCCCAGTTAAGAAGGAAAGAAAGTGTTTAAGAAGCCGCTTTTTATTCAGAATTAATGTAGTCTTCCTGTTTTGTTTCTGTGGAGCTGGGACCATTCGTCTTCCGGCACCAGTTGCTATCATTACGAGGTCAGACCTACAATAAATAAACCTTATGTAAATGTGCATTGTCACTTTTTAGTCGGATGATCTTAGAGACAGCGTACTCGACATACTGTATATTATGGTGAACATATAAACAACTCGAACGGGCACTCGGTAGAGCGCATACCTTCGCCGCAGTCATGACCTTGACCTTTGACCCGATCGATCCCAAAATCTAATCAAATGGTCCCTGGATAATAACCAATCATCCCACCAAATTTCATGCGATTTGGTTTAATACTTTTTGACTTATGCGAATAACACACACACAAATAAATACATGGCGATCAAAACATAACATAACATAATATTTACCTTCCGCATTCTCGAATCGCTGTGTATTTATTTATTTATTTGTATGCGTGTTACTCGCATAACTCAAACAGCATTTAACCGAATCGCATGACATTTGGTGGGATGATTGGTTATTATCCGGGGACCATCTGATTAGATTTTGGGATCGATCGGGTCAAAGGTCAAGGTCATGAAAAGGTCAAAATCTTCTTTTTACTAAAGCGCGGTCAATTTGTATCCAATTTGCATGCAACTAATGCCCACATTTTCATAATTCAATGCTCAATCTTGTGATATGTGAAGGCATGCGCTCTACCGAGTGCCCCTTCTAGTATCAAAAGTAGTTTCAGTGAGGTATTACCAGAGAGTAAAATATGTTGAAATAGTTTTATTATATTACATTATATACAGTATTTTATACACATCTTCAACCTGTTCTCACCTCAGGTGAAGAAAGAATGGATTACTTGTAGCTTCCTGTCTCATGAGGGTTGAGGTGGCACATAAAGAACCATAATGACTTCCTGTGCTTACATTCCTGAAGATATATTGGCAACATATCCCCATGACGTGTATGATATCGACCTATTGCCATATTAATAACCTTGGTTTATGAGTAGAGCAGTAATTAGATTATAGGGTTGAGTATGGGTGTTTTTTTTTCCATATCTGGTACATAGATTATGTCTATACTTAGATATCGGTGTCATTTTAATGGTGTACAGTCAATTACGGATGATGTTTTGCAGGCACTCGGCTGCAGAGTGTAAGCGCAGGTTATCCTTTGATGTCTAATGCAGATGTTAAGAGGGGAAAATGACTGTTTTTTTTCCATAATGTCATTTAGTTGATGGGATGAATGCAAGCCTAATGTTTGCAGCAGAACACGTGGAGTTCACAGGAGGCCCCTCCCCCTTAACACGACCATTGCGTCCGACAGATTTACGTTTCCTCTCGGAAGATTAGCAGTTTGAAAGCTCTTAAATGTGAAGATATGATGTAATATCTGTCTGAACGGAGGAGAGAAGCATGGAAAGGCACAGTTGGGGACCGCAAAGCCTCGTGGGAAGCTGAAGTCTTTGTTCCACAACACACGTTTTCTTTCATCACCCTCTCTTGAAAGCTAAAGACACTAGAACACTTTGACATTGGAGTGTGCACCTGCCCTCTTCATTTGGTGTTCTAAAGCGCTAGATCAAGGGTCAGGAACCTTTTTGACCGGGAGAGCCATAAAAGCCAAATATTTATAAATATATTTCATTGAGAGCCATATAGTATTTTTAACGTCTAATAAATTAAATATGTCTTGCTTTTAATGCGACTTCTTGGGGGGGGGGGGGGGGGACACGACAGTATGACATGCTGCTGTGGAGACGATCAATAACAGACGTTTAGTTTAATAAAAGAACAAAGACGTCTTTAAGAAAGGGACCTTAAATTACTTTTACATTACATGACATGTCATTTAGCAGACGCTTTTATCCAAAGCGACTTACAATAAGTGCATTTCAACCTAGAGTACAAACTAAGAACAACAAGAATACAGAAAGTAACATTTCCTCAACATAGTCAAACTACAAAAGTACCACAATAAGAGCCATTCAAGTGCTACCAAAGTGCAAGTCTGTGATTAATCCAGACTTCTGCTGTAATCTGAGTGGTGGGCGGAGATTTAAAAAAAAAATAATCAAACTCAAAAGAGCCATATGCCGTCACCGGAAGAGCCATAGGTTCCCGACCCCTGCGCTCGATGAACAACCGTTGGGTTGTCGTGGTTCCTCTCGTCGAGGCGTCGGTGCTAATCGTGGTGCCGCTACTGCTGAAGCTGCACAAGCTGAAACATGCCGAGCTCGGTATTACATCTTCATAAAATCAATGTGACGAGAGAGAGAGGACTCCCCTTAGCTCTGTTTGGGTCTCTACCGACTACTGGAGGAGAAACCGTTTAACCAGAACCATAACGCCAAATGTTTTACTGACGGACGCTTTGACGAGCTGAAAGGAAGTTCAGAGTCGGGGGATAATTCTCAGTTTGACCCACATTACGCAAGTAATTTTCTTTACTTGGTCTGAGGAAATATTCTAATATTTAGAGATAGGATATTTGAGTTTTCTTAAGCTGTAAGCCATAATCGGCTATATTAAAAGAATAAAAGGCTTGCAATATTTCAGTTGATTTGTAATGAATCCAGAATGCATGACATTGTTGTTTTTTTAATTGCATTACAGAAAATACAGAACTTTATCACAATATTCAAATTTTCTGAGACAGTCCTGTATGTATCTCTCTACCCTGTTGTATGACTGACAGACTGATGGATCGACAGATGGACACACAATGAGTTTGTTACTTTATTACCTTCGCGTTGAAAACGTGAAGGTAATGTTTTGATCGCCGTGTATTTGTATGCGTGCGTGTTGTTCGCACAAGTCAAAAAGTATTAAACCGAATCGCATGAAATGTGGTGGGATGATTGGTTATTATCCGGGAACCATTTGATTCGATTTTGGGATTGATCGGATCAAAGGTCAAGGTCATGAAAAGGTCAACATCTTCTTTTAACCATAGCGCGATCAATTTATATCCAATTGGCATGCAACTAATGCCACCATGTTCATAATTCAATACTCAATCTTGTGATATGCGAAGGTATGCGCTCTACTGAGTGTCCGTTGTAGTTTATTCATTCATTTGTTCAATAATTCGGTCATTTAATTTAGGGAAATCTAAACTAGTAAAGTGATAGTGCAGTCACCAGAACGACTACAGAGTGCTGTCTCTATGATAGAACGTGTGCTAATTGGCGGAATATATCAATATACCTTGATTAACAGTACATTTGTTCCAAAAGTAAGGTTGTATTGGACCTTTAGTAAATAATATGGTATAGATATGCTATGGAGTGTGTTTTCAGAGACACAAATCTATTTCATATTACACTACGGATGAATTTCCATAATATGCTTCAGTCATCAAGCAAATGTCATCCAGAACACGTCACAGTTCCTCCTAGTTTATAGCTGATTCATAACTAGAATACATCTTGTGGATGAAGACGTGGTGCAGGTGAACCTCACATTGCTGGTCCTGACTTACAAGGTGACTGCAGGTTTTCTTTGGGTCAGAATGCGGACGCCTCGGGAACGCCACCTTTCCATGTTGTGTTCCCGGACAGCAGCGTGTGCATGTGCAGGCAGCGACGCGGAGCAGAGAGAGGAGGCTGCAGCAGCAGCAGCAGCAGCACATCTCTGATCATGCGGCAACATGGCTCGGGATGTGCTGCCATGGCAACCGTCTTCCATTGACCGACAGATGGACTGCCTTGTGTGGGTGCGTGTGGGTGTGTGTGTGTGTGTGTGTGTGTGTGTGTGTGTGTGTTTACACATGTCTCAACTGCTGGTTTGTCTGCGATGGAGAGAAAGAGAAACATAGACAGAGAGAGAGAGGGATGGAGAGACTCTCGTGTGAAGACAATATGCTAACGTGATTAGATTGTATTATAATTGGCAGAGTGGGGAGAGCTGTCTGCCTCTAAAGCTCTCGGATGTGTTTTTTCCATTTGCATCCTGGTAGTTCCAGGATGGATGTACAGTAGCAATCTTTTCATTCAAGCTGTTTTTTTCCCAAAGATCTGATCTGGAATCCTGAATGTTTGACCCCAGAAAGAACACACCTCCTACATGAAAAAAAAGTAGAAGCATATGTGTTTAAATGCCACCGTTTTACCCCCCACACACACACTGAACGCATCCCATCGCTATCTTTTCCCTCACTACTGTATTTCGTAGATAAGCCCGTGGCTTAGTTTGCTCCTCTGGCAATTTAATTTCCATGGTAACCATAATAAAGCTGTGCTAGTGAGTGGATCTGCTCTGAGGTTGTACAGTAAGAAAAGAAAGTATTTCCCGTAGTTTTTGCAGCCTCACTCGTGGGAAATACGCGTATCGACCAGAACATTCTGTAAAGCACCAAGGGGATCGCTGCGGTCATCTGATCCTGGATCAGCGCCTCCGGTAGTCTGCAGTCAATTTCCCTTTCCTGGCCGCCCGGGTCGGACCTTTCCGTGGTCACGGAGCGTTGCGGAGCGTTGCAGAGCTATCGAAGCCTCGCGCGTTCTCTGACCCACTTAAACCCGTCTGGAGTTCCTGACTACCCCCCCCCCCCCCCCCCCGCACACGCACACACACACACACACACACACACACACACACACAGTTTTTCCTCGTTAATCATATTCAGGGTTCGTACGGTCATGGAAAACCTGGAAAAGTCATGGAATTTGAAACTGGTCATTTCCAGGCCTGGAAAAGTCATGGAAAAAACTAAAGTCCTAAAAGTTTTGGAAAAGTCATGGAAATGTTGTTATGATCACGTGTTCATTTACGCCGAGTTTGAAATAATTGATGTTTTTTTTTAAAGAAAGACGCTCAAAAACGCACAACATTTTCTAAATTGTTCATGTTTATACCGAGATTTCAGTTTGGTTGTGGAAATTTGGTTAAAAGTAATTGAAAAGTCATGGAAAAGTCATGGAAAAGTCATGGAAATCCATTAGTAAAAATGTGTAAGAACCTTGCATATATTATAACTGTTGTTGTTGTAATCGGCTGAAGGAGGAGCCCTAATGAAGAGCTCCCGCTCTGTTACTGATACCCAGATGGTGCAAACGGGCTCACACTGTCAGCTCCAACACATCTGGGGTCAATATGAAGCTCCCATTGTTCACCAAGGGGTCAGTGAAGTCCTAGATCTAGAAGGACCCCCCACCCCCAAAACCTGCCTCCACCAGAATCCTCCGCGTGAATAACGGACCATTACATCATCACCTCAGGGAGTGTGAATCCCCCCCCCCCCCCCCCCCCTGTATCACGTCTGCGTGTGGTCGTCTGCGTGTGCGGTTGGGATCCCACCACTGCACATGCACCCGGCCCTTCAGGTAAAAAAAAACACACACACAATACCGTTTTGACACGCTGTAATAATAATAATAATAATAATAATAATAATAATAATACATTCGATTTATATAGCGCTTTTCCAGGTGCTCAAAGACGCTTTACAACACATAATTAAAAGAAAAGAAAAACCTAAAAGCTATGCATTATAAATTACGATAAAACAATACGATAAAAGCAAATAAGAACATACAGAGCACACAATCACACAAGCAATTTTGAACAGGTGGTAATATATTTACTTTATAAATTGGAATCACGTGGAACAAAGCTTTAGATAAAAAACGTCTGCTAAATGACATGTAATGTAATGCAACGTGAAGTCGGGACACAAACGTCCGATTATCCGCCTGGAGCGATGAGGATAATGAAGTCCCGTGGGCTCAGATTGATGTGCTGCTCTCTGTCGGATTTGGCGTCGCTTCAACTCCGTATCGACGCCGGATCACTTCACTCATGTTGATATCAGTTTGCCGTAGTGCAGGCCGAGGCCAACGCGGATCACGAGGGCCGTGCAGCGTCCTGATCCCAGAACAGCAGAGTTTAGTTCAGCAGACTCTCCGGCTGAAGATGTGGCCCCGCGTGAGACTCTGTGTCTCAGGGTGAAAGTGGGCATCACTTATATTGTGGCAGGGGGGGGGGGGGGGGGGGGGTGGAGACAGTTTCCTGTCTGAGGCTGATGCACACTGTACACTCATTTTCCAGTCCAATAATCGGAAGACGGCTCCATTTTCTGGAGATGGTGCATGCACTCTCTCAGATCCATTTACTCCACCGATGCACCGCCGCTCCGCGGTGACGCCCAATCCCGGCCGAGCTCAAAACGGATCAAAATTAGGCACATGGGAAGAGCAGAGATGTGCTGAAGCAAAGCTCCTCCATCTTTTTAATCCGTAGTCCTGTTTGAATAATGATACTTAAACAGCCCGTGATGCTGTCTCTCAAAAAATAATCCCCCACGCAGAGGAATGTCGGCTCTTTCTCTGCATCAAAGGTTTCAAAATCAATCTCGTGAAGATATTTTATTTCTTTTTTACTTCTGAAAGCCAAGTGTTGCCTCCATTTAGTACACATTTACAGAGCATGTACATGTACCTGCTGGAGCTACAGGAGGCACAGCGTTGACTCGCTGCGCCCCCTGCTGGACATCTAATGACACCACATGGAAAGCAGCAGCACACTTCACATTTATGAGCTGTTTTATTATCTCTCTTAGGGTTAACTATAAAGCATTTATTTGAATATAGTTCCACCTGCTCATGGACTCGTTTCATACATGAATAACATAGTGGCTGGAAGATTTATCACATTTCCATGTATTATACTTTATGGCCTGTTTTCATGCTTTTGGCTTCCTTTTCTTTTCTCCAACACAACGGTTTCCCCCTGCGCCCAAAGCCATGAAGACATGTTTTTCCGCAGCTACAGTCCCAGATTCCTGACCTCAGATCTCATCCAACACCTCCAGGATGAACTGGAACAACACGTTTTTTGGAAGAGCCCTCAGGCCTTTATCAACCAAAGCGCCGCAGATAGAAGACATCAAGACATTTCCAGGGCGATCTTGATGTCTCTGCCTTCTCTTTTTTCCCCTTCAAAATCTTTTAATCAATTTTTTTATATTATCATATTCAGGGTTCTTAAGGTCATGGAAAACCTGGAAAAGTCATGGAATTTTAAAATGGTCATTTCCAGGCCTGGAAAAGTCATGGAAAAAACTTAAATCACAAAAGTTTTGGAAAAGTCATGGAAATTTGTTATATTCACTTGTTAATTTACTCTGAGTTTAAAATAATGAATATGTTTTAGAAAAAAAGACTCAAAATATAAGCCGGCATACGCTCTCATACCGGCGGCGCAATTTTCTTTTTTTTCCGCGTTGCAAGTGAACGCACCTTAACTGGAAAGTTCAATGGCCATAGCTCGGGAAGCAAATGTGTATTCTTTAAATTAAATATAGTCTCTTATTCATTTGTTTCATTAAATTAACTGTATGCTTTGGTATTCACATTGTTTAAATACTAAATATTCCCACTTTTTCATGTATAAACCGAGATTTCAGTTTGGTGATGGAAATTTGGTTTAAAGTCCTGGAAAAGTCCTGGAAATCCATTTGGTCAACGTGTGTAAGAACCCTGCATATCGCGGCACAGTTTACTGCGCCAGAGGCAGCCGACGTCACAAAGGTAAACGGTAAAGGTCGGATCGTGAAACGGGCAAACGGAGAGGTCCTCTGGGTGCTGTGACCACCCACGGATGGGTCGGATCTCTATTTTTGTTTACAGTTTGTAAACAGCCCAACGAGCAGCACGTGCTGAGGATGCTCCGGACGCGAGCCGCTCTGTTATCGGTGGAGGACAGCTGTTGGCGGACATCACAAACAGGACTTCAAGGCCGCGCAGTCACTGTGTGTGGCCCGGCTGAGATAAACAGGAGACTGTAAACAACGCGTGTCATTCGTCATTCTGGGACACATTTTGTTTTTTAGCGAGGTATTTGGACAAAATAATTTTTTACAATATTTTTCATCAAAACAAAAAGAGCAACAGGCAGAAAATCCAACCCCGTCCAATAAACTCGATTCAACATCACGCTTCGAGCCAAAGGTATTTTGTCTTTGATTTTACGGGTTGCCGTTTTAAACATCTGGTAAACGTCAACAAAAACAAAAGAAAAACTCATCAAAAATGACTTTGATATGTTTGGGAAACTAAAGTATACTTAATTCACGAGGAAAAGCAAAGAGGGGAAAGTGTGTGTGTGTGTGTTTGTTGTTTTTTACCCATGACTCATTCGAAAAGTAGTTTTGATTCGTCAAAAACAAATGTAATCCCCGATGAGATACATTTCCTCTGTGTAGTTTTTTGTGTAGAAGTGAGTCTCTTATTCAGATGATGATGACTAAAGCGACACAAGGCAGACACAACAATCTTTTATCAAACAAGCGTCTCACTCTGACAGAAACACACACACACACACACACACACACACACACACACACACACACACACACACACACACACACACACACACACACACACACTGACAGCAAACAGTTTGACTTCAACAAAAAGGAAAACCACAGTTAAATTCCATATGAGCTAACTCTGTTAATATTACAAGATGTGGCCTAATGTGGAAACAAACTGAGGGAGCCGAGAACTACGACACGTCACGGGGGGGCAAACCCGTGATTTCGCAATGAGACATTAACTTTCCCACGTCTCTGCTTTTTTATCTGCTGAGTAATGGATCTCCTGCAACAGATTCTTGGCTCTACGATCTTTCGGCCCCAAACTTTTTCGAACGGAAATGAGTCGCGTTTGACTTTTTAAACGATCCGATTTTGGCCTAAGTGTGTGAACATGGGGGGGCGGGGCCTCCTTTACCTCCCGGAGGGGTCGGTGTGCGGAGCCGAGGCCTGGTGAGGTCATCCCTGTGAGACTGTTCCACGGCTCATGAGAGGGGGAGGGAGGGAGGGATGGAGGGAGGGAGGTTTCTTTTTTCTTCTCGAGGCTACTCGCGCCTCACTGGAGGTCCTCGTGTCATCTGTGGCTTTGCGGCTCGTGAGCTCGCATGTGATTCAGGACTTCTACCTCGAGCTGAGTTTTTCCAGCTCGGCCCGAGACGGTCACGCATGAAGACGAAACACGTTGTATTCCCATTTGGGGCTTTTACATTTAAAGGGCCGTTGAGTGAAAACCCTGACGATCACTTCTCAGACTCAACTTGAGACCTCAGTTATACTTTTGATTGAGTTATTACTCTGAGGCGTTTCATACGAGCAATAAACAGCATTCAGATCTGAAGATAAGCCTAAAAATGTCCTAACATCAACCCACAACGTATCACGTTGGTTCCCTAGAAGCAGCATGTGAATACCGCTCGAATACTGCTTATTGGGCTTATTATAGCCTTTTTAAAAATGTTTTAATTAAGTGTGAAAAAGTGATAAAGGAGCCCATCTTACTTCCACCCTCACACCGAACCCGGTGATAAGTACTGTCGGTTATGAGATAATTGGCTTTATTAATTAGCCGCACGGCGTATAAAATACAATAGGTTGCTGCAGGCTTCAAGGTGTTCTCCAGTAATTTAGTATTTTATTACTTTGTAGAGTTGTACAGCATCACCACAGCTTTGGCTTGTAAGGCCGGCTCAATGTTTAAAGTCCCAAGACCAAAGCCGAGGCGACCCTGATGATGTAATCGGGGTTATTTATTTTAAACTGTAGAGCTAAAGCCACAAAATAGCCTCCGTCTTATGGGGGCTTAACTGAACCTCACTGGTAAAAAAAATAAAAAAAATCCCTCTTTAATGTGCTATATTAATTTGAAGTAAAACTGCATGCTTTGCACTCCAAAATATTGTTGTAATCGGATTACAATTGTTAGATATTTGACTATGAAACACATAAAGTCAGTATTTATGAGTCGTCATGTCACACTATAATAATGTTGTACCTCATGGTTACTGTTGGCCATCATCTCTCAGAGGAACATCAGGGTCTGCCTCCTTTTTTTCTTTTTCTTCCTCGTTTCCCTTTTTTCCTATGGTGTGTGTGTGTGCGTGTGTGTGTGCGTGTGTGTGTGTGTGTGTGTGTGTGTGTGTGTGTGTGTGTGTGTGTGTGGGGGGGGGGGGGGGGTGTTCCCGGTCCGGTCCGGTCCGCAGACCGCTCCTCTCCTCTCCGCCCTCCGAAGCGGAGGAAGGGAAGCGGCTGTCTCTTCGCTCGCGGAGGGATATGCATTTGAATGCCGGCAGCACGCGACTCACGGACAGGGAGTCGCGTTCTAATCGGTCCCAAATGAGCGGACGCGTCCCGGTCGGGAAGGTTCCGCCGCTGCGGCTCGCGCGCGCAGCCCGACGCACCGGACTGGACCCGCCGAGGTAACGGAACCGGGGAGGCGCACGGAACCACTTCTCCCGACGTCTTTTACATGTGCATGTTCCCGTGCTGGTTTTGTATTGGGCTTGAAGGCTGATAGATGTGTTCGTTGGCTTTGCATTTATTTTCTTATATTGAGGTTGAATAGATTAAATCGTTTGGTTTACATTTAAAAAAAAAATCTAATTATTATATTGAGGTTGAATAGATTAATTTGTCTGGTTTACATTTCTTTTTTAAATTCTAATTATTTTATTGTGGTTAAATAGATGAATTCGTTGGGTTCACTTTTTTATTTTATTCTAATTATTATATTGTGGTGAAATAGATTTAATTTGCTTGGTTTACATTTTTAATTTTATTAAAATGATAATATTGCGGTTAAATACATTCAATCATTGGGTTTACATTTAATTTGTATTATGATTAAATTATGATGATCAGTTTTATTTTTCTAACTAATAGCACAGTATGCTAACATTAGACGATGAGTTGCATTTTTGGTTGTTGGCAACAAAAAAGACATTGTAATACTCTCACGAGAGAGTAACGTAATGTTTCTTTTACTTGAGCTTGGGAAGTTGCCGATGAAGGGTTGTGCGTGTGCATTATGTTGACGTCCAGTTGAGAATACCCATCAGAAGCGTTGGGATGCGTGTCGACAGTGATTTGGCACTGGGAGCTCTGCAACATCTGTGGAAACGCGTTTCATTCTGGGAGGACGACCACAGCTATCTGTATAATGGACGACGTCTTCACCGCTCACTCAGCCGTCAGCCCCCCCCCCTGGAGCTTCGTCTTCGCTCTCCTTTTAAGCGGAAAAGTGAACTGCCAGCTACATTCTTCTCGCCGTGTGCCATGTCATCCTTTGTTATCGCCACCACAGGCCATCAGGCTCTGGTTCTTGTTGTGTTTTTTTTCGTCTTCTTCTCTCCATCTCCATCTATCTTTGCAGTCTGCTTCTCACGCAGCCGCAGCCGCCGACTGCAGAGTGTGTTCTTAGTGATGCTGTGAGATCCAGATCCAGAGTCTGCAGGGTGAGCGTACCGTCCACACCCAGTCTCCTCTTAAGTCAACACCACCAAAAAACGCAAATAATAGCACAAGGCACGCAAATCAGAGAGACGTTTGGAGCCGTGCCACGGAAAACAAAAAAAAAAGTAAATTGCCACCCTATGTATGAAGTATGCACTTTGCTGGCTTATTGCCACCCTCTGCCTGTCTGGATTTCACCTCTGGGAGTAGACACTCGTAACGTCAACAACCCACAGGCCCTCCTGCCTCCCTGAGGGGTTACCCAGGGCCGCCCTGTCGCCCCTGACAGAGGTGGTATTGTTCAAACCCACCAGGAACATCTGGGCCTCATGTAAATCCCCCCCCCCCCATATTCTATTTATTGCATGCTACGTGAAACGCATAAAAAAAAAATGAAAGTGCGATTAACGTGGGGGTTTCTAGCCGCTCGTGTCCAAACTGCGCTTCGCACCAAAAGTGTCGGGCGTTTTAAGCTCCGACAGCTCGGCTACAGCCGTGTGATTAAGTCCAATTATGAACGTGCGCGGGCCATTTTTGTCCCCCCCCCCCCCTGTATTTTTCTGCTCAACTCCATGTTCCGAGCCTCGGCTAATTGCAGACCGCGGAGCCGCAGAGAACATTTTCAGCTGCGTCAGGAACACCAGAGGAAGGGAGAAGGAGCGGATCCAGCTCGAGCAGAGACTCTTATTCATTTACCTTTTTCCACTGTGCGCCCAACTTACATTTGATTACCACCTGTGGTTGCCAGAGGTAATGACAGGGAAGGAAATCGTACAAATCGGGGTCGGAGACTCACTTTTAGCTCCACGGAGATATCGTTTGCAAATTGGACATGCCGTCATTGCTCTTCGAGTGCACAGAAAATGGCTTCCTCCTCCTCCTCGATTGTTAACTGCCCTCTGAGTCCTTTTGTGAGTCGGATTGTTGTGTCGTTCCGGTTGATTGAGAGGCTGCGCCGCTTGTTGAACTACTGCATTTTAAATGCATTCAAACGTCGTGTCTCCAGAGAGCCGATGCCCAGTGAGCAGTTCCTCTGGCCGCTCCCCGCTTCCCTCACGCGAGAGGCCGGTCGGTCGGTCGGTCGGTCGGTCGGTCGGTCGGTCGGTCGGCCGGCCGGGCAGCATCTGTTTCAGGGCGACTTGGTGGAAGGGAAGGGTCAGGGAGGGGTTGGACGCCTGTCACTCTGATCTCCTCTCATCCTGCTTCTTCAGAGCATACCAGTCCTCTTTTTTTTTTCTATCTCATCTTCAAACCCAGAGCTGTCAGTTGTCGTACTTTTTATTCAGCGAGATTTATCAGCATATCCTGCGTAGAGTTTTCCCTTGAAGCAGCAGTTAAAGATCGCAATGTGTCTGCCACCTGAAACACGACTAGCTTATGGGATTTATTTGATCATGGTGAATATATATATATATATATATATATATATATATATATATATATATATATATATATATTATATATTTATATATATATATTTATACATTTATATATAATATATAATAAAAAAATATATATATATGTGTTTATATATATATATATATATTTATATTTATATATATTTATATATAATTAAAAAAAAAAATATATATATATATATATATTTATACGACCTAGCTTATGGGATTTATTTGATCATGGTGAAGCTTATTTACATATATATTTATATATATATATATTATATTGTACTCTAGGTTGAAATGCACTTATTGTAAGTCGCTTTGGATAAAAGCGTCTACTAAATGACATGTAATATTTATATTTATACATTTATATATAATAAAAAAACATATATATATGTTTTTATATATATATATATATAATTTAAAATAGATATACTTTCTCATGGCTTCTATCTATAAGTTTCCCGTTTAATCTTTGGAGGTTTGCTAAAAGCTTCATTCACCACTTGGCTTAACTTAAAGTCTGTGAGTCTGGATTTGTCCAACTTAATGAATTACAACCACTGGGACCACCCTCCAAACTATTTGATGTACGGAACATTTTGGAAAGAGCTGTTTATATAATAAGTGGGTTGAAAAGAAATCCTACTTCATTTGATTAATACGGAAAGATCCGACCTCGAAGGCTTCGGTCACCATATGGTCCGGAGCCTTAACGTGGGTTGAATCAAAGCAGCAGCTGCAGCCATGTTGGAATTACCTGCTCGTGTGAGCGCGTGGCCACCTCCAGAGACCGCTTACTGTCGACAGATGGACGTTTCCCTCCTGCCCGCCGGCCTTTTATCCTCAGACGCGTGCGCGTATGTTTTGGCTAAGCGGTCGTCTCCTCTTGTGTTCCAGGTGGGACGAGAGCAGCTCCATCAGCAGCGGGCTGAGCGACGGCGAAGGCGATGGCTCGGAGAACCTCAGTTCGGAGGAGTTCAACGTCAGCTCCTCCCTCAACTCCCTCCCGACCACGCCCCTGGGGTCCAGACGCAGCTCCTCTGTTATGGTGAGATGAAATACTGTCCGTCACGCCTTTTTTCGGCTTCCCTTCCAGCTTTTATTTGAATCTGAACATCATCAGGACCAAGCGCCGGACCTGGGGTGACCGGGCCTTCTCGGCAGCTGCACCCCCCCCCCCCCCCCCCTCTGGAACGCTCTCCCCATCCACATCCGTCATCTCCCACCCTACCATTATTCAAGAAAGCCCTCAAAACACACCTTTTCCATCGCTTTCACCTGCTGACCTCTGACCCCGATACGACTCATACAGCTTCCCCAGTTTGTTTTCCTTTCTTTATTTTTCCTGTTTGTTCGTCTTGTCTGCTTTCTTTTTGTTTTGTTCGGTTTTGTCTCTTGTTCCCTGTTAGATTAGATTAGATTAGATTCAACTTTTATTGTCATTACACAAAGTAACGAGACGCAGTTAGCGTCTAACCAGAAGTGCAAAACAGAAGAGTGCAGGGTATGTGCATAATGGTAAATATAAATATGGATAAAGTGCCGGTGTGACATCGATATGTGATATGTGTAGGTGAAGTACAGGTGAATGTGGAAGTAGAGGTTATGAGGTTATAGATGAGGTAGGAGACATAAGATATAAATACTATGAGTATGGCGTCTTTGGGTATTCAGAAAAGCGCTAAATAAGTCGAAATTATTATAAATTATTATTATTATTGAATATTTTTTTTGCGGGAAACCAATAAATTTACTTGAAGCCTTCTCAGTGCTTCGCTCCATGATCCTGTTTGCACTGAGTGTTGAATGGGAGTCCTTTTTGTTTTGACAAGGCCACAAAAAGAATCCAGCACAGACCTCGTCTCTCATCACAATGAAGCTGAAGGGAATCTCGGGCCGTGACAACGTGATCCATCTTTGCTGCATTTCTGTTTAACTGTACACGTGAACTGTGCTGCACTGGGCCTTAATGCCTCTTTCCACTGAAAAATGTGTCCTGCTTATTGTTACTTCACTTGTATGTTTGACCCGGGTTTCACACTAGAAGTCTGTTTTCCTTTTTTCAGGTTCATCGGAAGGTAGAGCGTTTCTCTCTGCGCCCCTAAAAGTTTAACTCGCGCATGTTAAGAGTTATTATCCTGAGTTGTGCAATAACGGGACCGAGTAAAGGGACGTTAAAACGCAAAAAAAAACACAAATGTCTTGAAACATTCCCGGAGGCGATGTTTCAATAGATTAAACTTGTTTTCCGTCTTTAGAGAAAGAGAAGGGATCCGTCCCTCAAACACAGGGACACGTTCTGTCTTTTTGCTTATTTAAAACAACGCTCACTTGGGAGAAATGAACATTAGTGGTCCTCAACGAGCCAACACGCTGTATTATATTTATACGGTGCCAAGAAGCACAAAGCCCGATGTGGTCCTCAGTGCCGCCTCCTCAACGCACCACAGGATCCACTTTCTATTACTGCGCACGCTTTTATTATGAAGATAAAGGCTGAAGCCATCCTCTACTCGTCGTTTTTTAAAATTTCTTCTTCTAGTGTTGATCTATCTCTGAAAGTGTTAAATCCACACTCTTTATTTCTTCGGAGGGGGTGGGGGGAAGAAGTGTTTTCTTTCCTTTTGTCCTCCTCTGTGGCTTTTAATCTCCCGTCGGCCCGTCGCTCCTCGCTTCCCCACTGGAATGCGGCTGAGATGAAACACAGATTGCAGAGAGAGCTCTCCACTGATAACACGGGCCCGTGTCTGATGGCTGCCCCCCCCCCCCCTCTCTCTCTCTCTCTCTCTCTCCGCAGCTTCGCACCGACGCAGAGAAGCGCTCCCTGGTGGAGAGCGGCCTGTCGTGGTACAGCGAGGACGGCAAGGCGCCCCACAAGCTGGACGGCTGCAGCAGCTACGAGACGGGGAGCCTCAAGGCGGAGGCCCCGAGCAAGTGGAGGAAGAAGCCTCCTGCGAGCCTCGGGGAGGAGCCGGCCTGCAAAGGGGAGCTGAGGAAGCCCCAGAGCCTGGGTCCTCCGGGTAGCTTCAGGAAGGGCCGTAACCCTCCCATCGGCGTGACCTCCCCCATCACCCATACCTCCCAGAGCACTTTGAAAGTGGCAGGTGAGATCTACTGGTCCATTCTCTTTCCATCATCCTCTTCCCTGCCCTTCCTCTCTCGTTAGTTTTGTATTCTTTTTTTTGTTGCTTTATCTCTGCCGCCTTATCTCCACGTCGTCCATTATCTCTGTGTGTAAAACAGCCTGTTCTCAGAGCAGCCAAGGCGGATGTGGGCTCGGCGTCGAGATGAATGCAGAAGTTCTTCCCCTTTTAGCGCGAGCCAGGTTTTTGATTTGTAGCGCAGGATACCAAAGGAAAAATGCGCCGTTAAATCAGTCCTTAAAAAACAAGCCCAGAGCCACGTTTCGGCTATTATCTCAGAGGAAAGCCGGTTACTTAACGGACGCTCCCGCACAGGCGCCGCGTCGGCCATCTGCAGCGACGACGTCGATGTAATCCCCCAACAGAGCGTGCCACGATGTGAAATTGAACTCCAATACCAACATCTCGACTTTTATTTCTATTTCCCTTGGCTCGATATTAGTTTTCAACATACGTAATCATCCTTAGGTCTGTTTTTGCAGGGGAAAGAAAAGAAATCCCTTTTTATTGAGTCCCTGCATATTTGCCAGCCATGTGCTTTTACTTTAATGATCCGCACAGATCTGATTTGATTGGATATTTCACTTGGATAAGTCTTAAGATATGGTAACTAAAAAAAAAAAAGTTTCATTTAGCATAATTACCTTTTAAGTCGGAGTCGGTGGGTGAGTCACATTCGACGACAGACACATCTGCTTTCTAAGTAAATACAGATGTGTTTTGTAATCTCAGCTCTAATGGATGGAATATATACACATTTGCTTTTATGTGAAAGTGTTTGATGTATGCTGCAGTCATTTAAGTGGTTTTCATTATGTTTTTTTGCCCAAGTTGCCTGGTTGTCTGTTGGTCATCATTCATCCCTCTGTGTTTGAGTGTCTATGTCCGAGTCTGGTGGTAACCGGACAAATAGAGCAGCCCAGACCTGCTTTCAGCTCCTCAATTTTACACTGCAGTCATTGTCACCAGTATTATATTTGCGTATAAAATATATATATATACATATATATATTTTATTTTATTTGTATTTTACATTTCACTTTGTGCACATTCACTGTTTCTGTTTCTTATATGTATATTTTATTCTCGTGTGTTTAGTTTATTGGTGCTACTGTAACAACAAATTTCCCCTTGGGGATTAATAAAGTATATCTATCTATCTATCTATCTATCTATCTATCTATCTATCTATCTATCTATCATCATCCTTCAAAGACAATTATTATTCAGGGTTCGTACGGTCATGGAAAACCTGGAAAAGTCATGGAATTTTAAAATAGTCATGGAAAAAACTTAAATCATAAAAGTTTGGGAAAAGTCATGGAAATGTGTTATAATCACGTGTTCATTTACGCAGAGTTTAAAATAATTGATATGTTTTTTTAAAGAAATACGCTCAAAATATAAGTCGGCGTACGCTCTCAATACGCTAAATGTTCAAAATTGTTCAAGTGTATACCGAGATTTTAATTTGGTCATGAAAATTTGGTTTAAAGTCAGAAAATTCATGCAAAATTCATGGAAAAGTCCTGGAAATGCGTTGGTCAACATGTGTAAGAACCCTGATTATTGCAATTGCCATATTGTTGTTATCCATCTGTGACATGTCTTTCTCTGTGCAGCCCCTAAAAGTGAGAAGCCACAGGATAAATCCAGGATCTCCCTCAAAACTGCCGGTCTGCAGCGCTCCCGTTCGGACGCCGGAAGGGACCATCAAGGAGAGCACCGCAAGCCCCCGTCGGGTCTCGTGAAACCCGCGGCCGGCGCCTCCTTCGGCTACAAGAGGCCGCCGACGGCCACCGGCACCGCCACAGTGATGACAGCAGGGGGCGCCACCATCTCCAGTGGCTCTGCCACTGTGGGCAAACTGCCCAGGTCCTCTGGCATCCCCATGAAGCCCGCGGGAGGAGCGGCGCCCTCGGGGGGGCGGAAGAACAGCTTCGACGCCAGCAGCGAGCAGAGCTTCCTGGGGCCGATCGCCCGCAACAGCATCCAGTACCGCAGCCTCCCCCGGCCGGCCAAGTCCAGCACGTTCAGCGTGATCGGTCGCTCGGCGGCGCGGCCCATCGACCCCGGGCTGTTGACTCTGAAGCCCGTGCCCACGTCGTCCGCGGGGGGGCCGCCCCGGATCAAAGAGCCCGGCGGCTGTAAGACGTCCAATCGGGCGAGCGCGGGCCCGGTGAACATGACGGACCGGGAGAAGGAGAAGGAGAGAGCCAAGGCCAAGGCGGACCTGGACTGCGGCTCTCTGAAGGGAGAGTCCACGGGGGGAGAGTCCACCGTGAAGCTGCACGGCCTGAGGCGGACCAGCAGCGGCAAATACCCCGAACTGTCCTCGCCCACCACCCCAAGGTGCGACTTCATCATCTCGTGTACATACGAGTTGAAAGGGAGGGTTTCACGGGGCTTAGGTATCAAGCCATAACAAAAAGGGGTTCAAAATGTGAAACCGTAAAACAACATTCTAGAGCTATATCTCTTTCCCTGAACAGTGTCCCAGTTACTCCAGTTACTCCAGTTAATCCACAGAGCTCAATGGGAACGCTGTTTCCTTGGATTTATGTTTCTGTCGGACTGTAACGCCAGGAGTCTTTAGAGGCAGATACGTCAACTTGGCAACTTTAACCATTTTAACGATTATCTACATTGCTCTACACGGCCGGTGAACATAAACTGAAACGTATACCAGAGTTCCTACGGTCATTGAAAACCTGGAAAAGTCATGGAGTTTTAAAATGGTCATTTCCAGGGCTGGAAAAGTCATGGAAAAAATTTAAATCATAAAAGTTTTGGAAAAGTCATGGAAATGTGTTATAATCACATGTTCATTTACGTCGAGTTTGAAATAATTCATATGTTTTTTTAAAGAAAGATGCTCAAAATATAAGCCAGCGTACGCTCTCAATACACTACATTTTCTAAATTGTTTATACCGAGATTTCAGTTTGGTCATAGAAATTTGGTTTAAAGTCATGAAAAAGTCATGGAAACCCATCTGTCAAATTGTGTAAGAACCCTGCTATACACATCTTTTTTTTTCTTCTTTTTCTGTATTCTAACGTCTTTTTTCATCCGCCTGATCCGCAGGATGCTGAACACTAAGTCTCTGGGTCGTCCCCCCAGCTTGGCCCACCAGGACAAGCTCAACTCCAACAGTCTGGATTACTGTGTGACCCTCCAGGACCTCCCGCCCAAAGTGCCCCCGTACTCCAAGCTGCAGGACCTCGCCGCGTCCCACACCTCGTCCCACACCTCCTCCCGCCTCACCATGAGCCCGGCGCCGGTGCTCCACATCGACTCCCCCGGCTCCTACACCAGCGAGAGCCTGAGTCTGGGCGGATCGCCCCTGCTCTACCCCAAGCTGTCCGGCATGCACCGCAGCATGGAGTCCCTGCCGCTCCACATGAGCGTGCCGTGCAGTGCGAGGTTTGTCCGAACTGAGATGCACGACAAGGAGGAGAGGGGCGCTCGGACCTGGGGCGCCGGCAGCAGGACGTCCCTCAACCTCACAGACAGGTGAGTGACATCTAACAGGGGTGTATCAACCGTGTGCAGTAGATGCAAAATAAATATATATATATATACACTACCGTTCAAAAGTTTGGGGTCACCGAGAAGATGTTGTGTTTTCCATGAAAACTCACACTTTTATTTATTAAATAAATACAAGATGAATGCAAAATATAGTCCAGACGTTGACAAGGTTAGAAATAATGATTTTCATTGTAAATATTAATGTTGTTCTTCACACTTGTGGCTCAAAGGAAGGCCAGTTTTAGAGCTTCTCTCTCCAGCATAACTGTTTTCAGCTGCGCTCACATAAAAAGGGTTTTTAATGTCAAGGAATAATCTGTTTGTGAAAAATTAAAAGTTATACAAAAATAACAAAAAGGGTTTCAAGGGGGTTCTACCCCTCTGCTCGTCTTCTAAGGCGATAACACAATGTACCACTAGAACACTGGAGATGGGCCTCTACACACCTCTGTAGAGACTTCATTAAAAAACAGAGAATAGTCATTTGCCACATTAACTATGCATAGAGTGTATTTCTGATTAATTTAATGTCATTTTCATCGGAAAAAAACAGTGCTTTTTTTCCGCTTTTCTAAGTGACCCCAAACTTTTCAACGGTAGTGTACATATAAGTAAAAAGCCACTTTTTCCGTCTTCTTCTGAACCAATACTGGTGCCGGTGTGCAGCTGCACCACTGTTTCACCGTGAAGACATCCAACTGTGGGTTATACGCTTATTGGCAGCAGACATAACAGCCAGCCATGTTTTATGGGCCTTTTTCCGGGATTGGAAAACTCTAAGGTGTCATTTAAAAGTTGAGGGCTGGCTCCATCGGAAAAAAAATCTGACCGTCAAGGTGGAGATGGTCAGAATCCTTTCCGGACAAAACTTCTAAATATAACTTTTTGGCAGTTTTAAGCGATACAAGACAAACAGTTTCTTCCCCCTCGCCGTCTCACTACTTAACAATAACCCACTGTGGCATATATATTTATATATTTATATATTTATCCCTGCACTTCCTGCACTACTGTTTCACAGCTACTGTATATAGCCATCCCGACCTTGTATATACTTTCTTATGTCACTTTCTTAAGCTTCTTAGACCTTAGATCTTAGTTTGTTTTGTACTGCACTGTTTTGTTTTGTATTGTATTGTGTTGTAATGTATATTGTGTGTAACACACTGAGTCACCTTACCAAGTAACATTCCTTGTTTGTGCAAACCTACTTGGCCAATAAAACTGATTCTGATTCTGAAAAAGTATTAGAAGAGAAACCCTTGAGCTGTCCTCTGAAAAAAAAATGTTTATATCCATTTATGCTACTGTTATTATTCATCAATGTTTTATTCTCTTCTTCACAGCTTGCAAGCCGACAGAAACACCCTGCCGAAGAAAGGCTTAGAGTACGTCGCAACAGCTGCGGTCCAAGCATCCATCTGACGCCCCGCTGTATCTTCGTGGTTGGAAGTAAAAAAAAAAAAATTGTAAACGTTCTTTCCTCAGACGCTACGGCTCGAGCCTGTCGGACAGCGACGGCAAACCGGGGAGACGCCACTCCCACAACATCGTGAGCATGGCCGAGAGCGAGAGCCCCCCCCAGCTGCCGTCTCCCACCCGCTCGCTCCTCCTCCCCTCCTCGGGCAAGGCTCCCTTCACCAACGTGGGTGAGTCTGATGCCAAGATCTAAAAAACACTCCACGCCTCGAAACTAATCGCCAACTAATAAGACATCCGTCTAACCGCTGATTATGATGGAGGGTATGAAGCTCCCACGCAGAGGAACCTCCAGCTCTGACTGAACCGTGAGACAAAAGGTTGACACGAGATAGCAATAACACATCTAGTCATCTCAAGAAAGTGATTATCAAAATGGTATCATATATATATATATAGTATATTATATTCTATGTGAATATTGCGGTCCTACATCTGTTTTCATATAGTCTCGAATTAAAGTCTGAATTATGTTGGAGATGGACGCCACAGCCTATATTTAGCTCTTAGACTGTTGTGGAACCGTAGTGTTTCCTTTCACTGAGTCATCAGAATAATCGTGCTAAGCCTAGGTATGTTTGTTTGAGAGAGAGAGAGAGAGAGAGAGCGAATGAGAGAGCGAGAGAGTGAATGAGAGAGAGAGTGTTAGTGAGTGAGAGAGAGAGAGAGTGAGAGTGAGAGCGAAAAAGAGAGTGAGAGTGAGAGAGAGTGAGTGAGAGAGAATGAAAGTGAGAGAGAGAAAGTGAGAGCGAAAGAGAGAGAGAGAGAAAGTGTGAGTGAGAGCGAAAGAGAGAGTGAGAGAGAGTGAAAGAGAGTGTTAATGAGAGAGCAAGAGAGAGTGCGAGAGAGTGTGTGAGAGAGAGAGACAGAGAGAGAGTGAGAGAGAGAGAGTACACAGAACTGTCCGGCGGCCTCATCTGTGCCACTCACTGTCCTCCCGAACATCTCTCTTGTCCGACAGTCGCCCCGATTTCCTGCGGCACGCCGAGGATATCGCGCTCCAACAGCATCGGCCCGCCCGGCGAGTCGGCCTGCGATCTCTATGGCTCCTCCCCCCTGGGCAGCAGCATGTCCCTGGCCGACCGGCCCAAAAGCCTGATGCGCTGCGGCTCTTTCCGGGAACCAGGGGATGACGGTGAGCACCCCCCCCCCCCCCCCCCGCTAGGGAGTCGCCCAACGTGACCTCAAATGAAACGAAGCCGTCCTCTCATACGGCACGCAATCCGTCCAGAAGGACGCCAGAAGGACGCCAGAAGGACGCCAGAAGGACGCCAGAAGGACGCCAGAAGGACGTTTGTTTTCATGAACAAGGAGAGCGTCCCGGGGCATTTGTTTCACATTAATAGTGAGTTATGGAGTGAGGACTGAGAGGCACTATCTGTGCTCCCAAAGTAAACAAATGAGGAACCTCTCCACCAATAATTCAAACCTGCTTTCACTTTTCGATAATGTGCCGGCTTTCTGATACACTTTCTAGCTCAAGCTCCCAAGTTCTTAATGTACAATCGTATTTTGATGCGATAACAAAGGTTTCTTTACAACAGATCCTCACTCATGTGCGTCATTGACGTGTTCTCAATTAGCTGAGTGAGTTTGAGGTACCGCATTGTCTTCAGGGTCGTCCGAAATAGAAACGACGTCATTCATGCTCCTGCTTTTCATTTATTTTATTTGTAGCGGGACTCAGTCAATTTTGTATTTTAATCTGTAAAATCCCTTTCCTGTTTCAGTGCATGGCTCCGTGCTCTCTCTGGCGTCCAACGCTTCGTCCAACCATTCCTCGGTGAGTGGATGCAACCGACGTGTCCGGTGTAATGTTTCTTCTGCTGGTGTCCGGTGCTTTGTGACGCGTGTCCCGTCTCCAAGGAGCAAAGGGATCATTTAGGACGGCTTGTAGAGAATCGAGCAGCTTTTTGAAAGTGATTTGTGGAAAACATGCAGGAGAACCTGGCATTCGTTCTGTTAGCCCTCCTGTGACCTTTGGGGTCAATTTGACCCCATTCAATGTTTAATGTCTCTAAGAAAATGATTGACATCATGTGTTTTGCTTCATATTTCATGACTTTTCCTAATTTATTGGGGACAACTGGGAAAACCTCAAATAAACATGATGATATGTTTTTAACGTCCTGAACACAACTTGTACGCATCGGTGTTCTTTAGGGTCGATTTGAGCCCAGGCTGTTTTTCACTGTGTCAAACATATAAGAAATATCAACTTTTGTATATATTTAAAGGGATATTTAGGTCGTCAACAAACAAACAAACATAAAGTACCTGACACTTAAACTTGGGAAACAATATTAATTATAATAATTTTCTGGAGGTTTTAATTGCTGCGGTCAAATTGACCTCAAGGGTAAAAGATGTTAGTACATTCGAAGGTAACAGGAGGGTTAAGCGACCTCTAGTGTCGTCACTGCCTCTAAAGTGAACGCCTCCTCCCTCATCCCTCTTATTGTTCGTTTGCTTTCACCATGCCTTCGTTAGAATGAGGAGAGGATACAAGGGGAGGTAAGCTCAACAACGTCTTTCCTCTGCTTCATCCGTCATTTCCTGTTGAGCCGGGTCCGTTTCACCAGATGATGCTATCGCTGCTCCGTCCCCGGGCCTCATAACTCACTTCATTTTGGTTTATCTCTAATATACTTATAGCACGACATTCTACCATTTAATAAATACATTCTCGGACCTCATACAGTTCCCAGTGCATGAGAAAAGTGGTAAAAAGAATCTGCCATCCATTGATTAAATAATATTTATTTTTCCTTCATATATATATATACATATATATATATGTATATATATATAAATATATGTGTGTATGTCTATATATATATATATATATATATAAATATATGAGTGTATGTATATATATATATATATATATATATATACATACATATATATTTCTATATATATTTCTATATATATATATATATATATATATGTATATATATAAATATATGTGTGTATGTATATATATATATATATATATACATACACTATATATATATATATATATATATATATATATATATATATATATATATATATATATATATATATTGTCATTTTTCTTTTTTTTTCTTTAGCAAATGAAACTATGAATTATTCTCTTTTAGTCTGAGGTTTTGTGTACTACATTGTATGGCTGCTGGGGCTTACTTACTTTTCAATGTGTCCACAGCAAATCCGCAAGTTGAGGCGAGAGCTGGAGTCCTCCCAGGAAAAGGTGGCCGACTTGACCATGCAGCTCAGCGCCAACGTACGTATGATTTATTACCCAAATCTTTTTTGAATATATTTCATCGTTTTTTATCGGTGTGATCAATCCAAAATGTAAATTACACCTTCGCTAGGTCACTGAGTTTGTAACCCACACAAAGCGAAATAAAATACAGGCGTCTCTAGTATCTGGCCTGCATGTCTGTGAGGGTGAGATGTGGGAATGTGGGATGGATATGGTGTGAAAACGTGCTCACTTACGAAAAGGAGCATGAATCTTGATGTCGATGGAGTGGAGACATCATTACATATCTAGGATCTACCAACCGACCCGACGCTTGAGTGATATTTTGATAGTGTGAGGATGACGGGAGACGAAGGGGAAGTTCCGAATCGCCCGTGGTCTTACTTCCAGAATGCGTGCCGTATTTCCCTCACATCTTGCCCCTCTTGCAACAATCCTTCAGTTCCGTAATTGTGATACAGTTTCACCCCGCAGCTTCTACATTACATTACATTATTACATTACATTACATGTCATTTAGCAGACGCTTTTATCCAAAGAGACTTACAATAAGTGCATTTCAACCTAGAGTACAAACTAAGAACAACAAGAATACAGAAAGTAACATTTCCTCAACATAGTCGAACTACAAAAGTACCACAATAAGAGATATTTAAGAGCCACTGAAGTGCTAATCTGTGTTTAATCCAGATAGTCGGAAAAGGTGCGTTTTCATGCTTCAGTCAGACATTCAACTTTTACTTTCACATCACGACCCCGATCTGATAGACAACATGTAGGGCCTACAGTCTTTGACCTGGGTTGTTATACTGAGTGTGTGTGTGTGCAGCGTGTGTATATTTTGGCTGTTTTAAGAAGTTTAAGCCCTCGCCTAACGCCACCGTCTCTCTCTTTTACGCTCTCGGGCGTACTGACTGCTGGACTCCTCTTCCACCTGCCCGCCTCCCGCTGACCCGCCCCTGTGGATTCTGGGTGGAGCAGCTCGGACAGGTTGGTTGGACCGTTGTTTCCAAAGCCCCTCTCTCTCTCTCTCTCTCTCTCTCTCTCTCTCTCCGCTGTCACCTGACATCTCCGTCGGGCTCGCTGTGTCACTAAAACTCATCACCGACCTGGAAGCATGTTGGCAACTCCTTGTTGTTTTCTCTCTTCTGCACCAATTTCTGATTATTCTTCGATTTGAAGGCTAATAAGATACACATATTAACCTTTGGGGTCAATAACAGTCATACAGATTCAAGGAATAGCAAAGTATTCGACCCCCAAAGAAATACATGGGCAAAGTACCGCATTGGTCCGAATATAAGACGACCCTGATTATAAGACGACCCCCCGTTTTTCAACACAAACATTTTAGAAAAACAGATTTGCTAGTGACCGGTCGATCGCGATCGACGTATTGATCACCCCTGCAGTAGACGGACTGACGGCTTCTGTATTTTCCCGGTCGGTGTGAGTGCGTGGTTGCCAGACAGGAGCCACTCTGTGTGTAAACACCGGTAACGGGCTGGTTGTTAAGGACGCCTCTTCCCTCCGTCCGGAACAAATTTTTGGTGCCATCTGTACCCGCGAATGTGTATTGGGAGCGCCGAAGAAGAGAAACTGCGCTCTGAATACTAGACCCCGAATTTAAGACGACCCGACTTTTTTGGACCTATTTCGAGGGGAAAAAAGGCCGTCTTATATTCGGACCAATACGGTGTAACAACACAGATAAATGACGGTTAGGAGAAACCACGCGGCTGTTAGACCTGGAGCCAGAGGAAGAAACTGAACCCAACTTAAATAAAGCCTCTAAAGGAGGATTATCTGACACAACATTCAACAAAACATAACGCGGAATAGTTCTCAATGTCTCAACAAGTTAATTACGATGGCGTCAGCCAAGGACTTCAGAAGAATTCTAATCAGCCGCGCTATCATCAGCCCAGAGAGTGTGAGGTGTCACGGCCCAAAGGTCAAACATGCTAGATGAGGTCCGTCACGCCCCCGCCCTCCCTCACCACCACCACCACCACCACCACCCTAACATCCTATTTCATCCCTGACATCATCCACAGCTCCATCCCCTCCCTCCTCTTCCAGCCGAAGGAAAAAGACATTTGCTTGTTGTGTTTTTTTAATGTTTTTTTTAATATGGTTTATTTAATAAGGGACATTGCACATTGATAAAAAACATTTCTGTTAATGTGCCAGAGTTAGCCAAGAGGCTATTTTTCATCTGTAGTCCCAGCTGTGAGCGTGTGAGGCTGCAGACTGACTATCTCTCTCTCTCTCTCTCTCTCTCTCTCTCTCTCTTCTTCCTCTAAAGGCTAATCTGGTAGCAGCTTTTGAACAGAGCTTGGCGCTGATGACGGCGCGCCTGCAGACCCTGTCGGTCTCCTCGGACCAAAAGGTACGTGTCACCGTTGACTTGTTAAACCGACTGAGACACGCGTGGCCGTTGGCATTTAATTGCACGAGAAAACAAATCCACGACACTTCAGGAAACACTCGATGAATATAATTCTCTAAAAGCACAGCGGTGTTACTTCGCCCTCAATGAATACACGATGACACACCTCTGGCCCGATTATCACACAACAGCATCGACTATGAAGCAATATTCTGTATTGCTACCTGCTCCCAGGTGACACACCTTCCTCTAGAGCGGGGGTCGGGAACCTGTGGCTCTTCCGGTGACGGCATATCCCAGAAAAAAAAAAATCTATGCCCGCCACCCTGTAACTTTCTCTATCGCGCCAGATTACAGCAGAAGTAATTTAAGGTCCCTTTTCTTAAAGAGCACGTCTTTATTCTTTTATTAAACTAACCCCCCGTAGCATCATGCAGCACCAGAAGTCGCATTAAAAGCAAGACGTATTTAATTTATTATACGTAAAAAATGCTATATCGCTCTTAATGAAATATATTTAGAAATATTTGGCCTTTATGGCTCTCCCAGTCAAAAAGGTTCCTGACCCGTGTTCTAGAGGGATTTCCATATTGTCCCCAGCCACTCATTTTGTATATATTTTAACTTTATTTAGCCAGGATAATCCCATTTAGGTGTAAAGAAGTTTCACACAAGCACGACATAAAACACACAGATAATAGACTTAAAAGAGTTAAAAACAACAAACATTTTCACGTGAAAAAAAAGAGGAGGCAGACTTAGAAACCAGCCAGGGACATCCATCACGCTGCTATACATACAAATCCATTTCCACATGTTGCATAATCCTCTGTTTGGAAGGACTTCTTTGTCTCATTAAACTGTTGTTTACACAGATTGATATGTTCCATCTTCAGGACTCCGAGCTCACGGAGCTGAAGGACACCATCGAGGTTCTCAGGGTCAAAAACACAGAGGCCCAAGAAATCATTCACGGGGCTCTCAGCACGCCGGAGGTCGAGCCGAACGGTAGAGAAGATATTAGGGGATGTAACTCAATAAATAAAAATGCATCCAAGCAAAGATGAAGAGGTCGGATTTTCAAAAGCCTCCCTCTCGTTAATCGACGCGCTCTCTTTTCTGCCGGTACGTAGAACCGGAACCGCTGATCAATCGGCAGAACTCGTCCGAAAGCATCTCCAGCCTCACCAGCAACACCAGCCACTCGAGTGTCGGGAGTCTGAAAGAGCAGGAGGCCAAGAAGAAGAAGAAGAAGAGCTGGGTGAGACCACGCAGGCAGGATCTAGGGACGCACTGGTTAGGAATATCGTTGGGTGTGTCTGAGCAGACGGGTTGTTTCCTTAGGGAAAGTTATGGAAGCTATCAACCCGCTTTTGTTATTGAATGAACAGTTCAGCGTGTTTGGGTATCGCATACATGTCAAATTCATCCAACATCGAACTCAGTGATGGTCTTTAATGCACATGTTGCAATTTCAAGGCTTTAAAGCTCTTTCTTTTTTTTGCTCCCATGTTCTTACTGAACAATTTGGGCAAAATCATACAATATGCAAATAAAAAAAGGCTTATGTGAATAAAAAAAGAGCAATTAGTGTACAAATAAAGAATAACTCATATTAACGGATATAAGGAAATGATGGCTATATTTGAGAAAGAAAGAAAGAAAGCAGCTGTAGTTTTTTTCTTTCCTGCATGTATGTGTGTGTTTGTGTGTGTGTGTGTGTGTGTATGTGTGTGTGTGTGTATGTATGTATGTGTGTGTGTGTGTGTGTGTGTGTGTGTGTGTGTGTTTGTGTTTGTGTTTGCGTCGTCCCGTCTTGTTCCAAGTCTGTTATTAAGTATGACTCTGGTCTCTCCTTCATGCTGCCCTGCTTTTTATTTTAGGTCTTTGAGGTGAGTGATGTTGCCACAGTAACCAACCCCCCCTCCCCCCCCCCCCTCCTCCTCCAGCCTGCATGCACCTTATGAGTCATACTTGTGGAACGTTTTGAAACTCAGTCGTCTGCGTCTTCTTAAAGCTCAAAACACAGAAACACTTTAGTTTATCGCATATTTGATCATATTTAACTGTTAAATGACAGAATCAGGCTTCATGTACTTTAAGTTAATTTGAACTTGTTTTATAATACCGAATACGGCAAACTGCTCAATGAAGATAAAAACGTTGAATGGAAAAAACTTTCAGAAACTATTAATTTTGCTTCATACATTAAAAAAAATAAAAAAAAAAATCTATATATGGTTTATTAATTTTTTTCAATCTTTTCAATTTAAAAAAAAAATGTCATTAAACCAAGTGAGGTTTGGGCTTATATTACTGTCCACTGTTTTAAAATTATTTAAAAAATGCTGCATAGGAGGAGGACAAGTGGAGCGGATGACGCCTACCAGTGGAAGACGCGTCATATCTGATGGAAGCAGCTCCATTTGATCATACTTTGGTTTTTGGACCCATCATTGGTCTCAGTCCCGTGTTTCTTCCTCTCCAGTTGCGCAGCTCCTTCAACAAGGCCTTCAGTAAGAAGGGCTCCAAGCAGTCGGGGCCGTATGCTGACATCGAGGAGATTTCCACCCCAGAATCCTCTGCACCGTCCTCCCCCCGAGTCCACCACCTCGGGAACCACCCTCAGCTGTCAATGAAATCCTCTTCATCCTCAGGGTACGCCTCTATACGGCAAATACTTAGAACTACGTGATGACATAAGATATACAGATTATATTATTACAAGTACTGTATCTTTGTTTGAAATGGGTGTTTAGGAAGAATGCTGCAGGAAAACACATCTTATTTCTGTGTACGCTCATTTCCATCATGAGGACCATCAGACACTGAGCACACGCTAACAATCTGAGGTTGTCAAGAGGCACAAATGAGCACTTTTTAGTGGAAATTGCTCGATATAATTACATCACAGCCTGGTCTGCAGCTGGATCCCACATTTGAAGAATATGTGAGAACAGGGTCCAGGTTGATTAACCGAAATGATCCTTTAGTATCTGTCTAGTGACCCTTTAGTTTAGTATCTGTCTAGTGACCCTTTAGTTTAGTATCTGTCTAGTGACCCTTTAGTTTAGTGTCTGTCTAGTGACCCTTTAGTTTAGTATCTGTCTAGTGACCCTTTAGTTTAGTATCTGTCTGAAAACGCACCTTTTTTCCGACTATATCTGGAATAAACACAGATTTGCACTTAAATATCTCTTATTGTGGTACTTTTGTAGTTTGACTATGTTTAGGAAATGTTACTTTCTGTATTCTTGTTGTTCTTAGTTTGTACTCTAGGTTGAAATGCACTTATTGTAAGTCTCTTTGGATAAAAGCGTCTGCTAAATGACATGTCATGTAATGTAGTGTCTGTCTAGTGACCCTTTAGTTTAGTGTCTGTCTGTCTAGTGACCCTTTAGTTTAGTGTCTGTCTGTCTAGTGACCCTTTAGTTTAGTATCTGTCTGTCTAGTGACCCTTTAGTTTAGTGTCTGTCTGTCTAGTGACCCTTTAGTTTAGTGTCTGTCTGTCTAGTGACCCTTTAGTTTAGTATCTGTCTGTCTAGTGACCCTTTAGTTTAGTATCTGTCTGTCTAGTGACCCTTTAGTTTAGTGTCTGTCTAGTGACCCTTTAGTTTAGTAGCTGTCTAGTGACCCTTTAGTTTAGTGTCTGTCTGTCTAGTGACCCTTTAGTTTAGTGTCTGTCTGTCTAGTGACCCTTTAGTTTAGTGTCTGTCTGTCTAGTGACCCTTTAGTTTAGTGTCTGTCTGTCTCGTGATGCTTTAGTTTAGTATCTCGTGATGCTTGTCACTGCCTGACATCTCTAATGTGGTCTTATCTGAACTGAACACCTCCAGGCTCTGTGAGGAAGACGATGAGGCGGGCGATGATAAGGTGGTAACAGAGCTGCGTACCGAGCTGTGGGAGAAGGAGCGCAAACTGACGGACGTCCGCCTGGAGGCTCTGAGCTCCGCCCATCAGCTGGAGCAGCTGCAGGACGCCATGGACAACATGCAGGTATGTGCGCTACCTCCCTTTTTCACTTCCAAAACAATGTCCTCTCTATAAACTTGGTATCTGAAGTGCTCCTGGAGATGCTAAACGCAATTAAGATTTTTAAAATCTCCACATATTTCGGTCGAGGACAGCGTTTGTGTAACATATACCCATTTTTATAAAACAGCTTTTAAGTGAGCTAGTCTTTTTATGCAGGACTTTGGTTCCCCTAATTTAGTTTCTGTTTTTAATTTACTTGTAATTTTTTTTTTTTAATTTTTTATTTTAATATATACTTTTAAATGTAATATTGGTTTCTTGCTATTTCACTTGTTTTGCTTTGACTCTCTGGAGCAATTTGTAAACATTGTTTTTAAAGGTGCTATATAAATAAAGTTATTATTATTATTATTATTATTATTATTATTACTATTATTATTATTATTATATAAAGTCAAACTACCATCTTTTATTGTGTAATTTGATTATTCCTACCCAGAGCCTTTCATAAATACATGTAGCTGTAGCGGAGGTGTGATCACAGCTCTCTTCTGGGATTTGTGTCCTCAGTCAAAAGTGGAGAACCTGAAGGCGGAGAACGACCACCTGAAGACGGGCACCCTGTCCCCCTGCCCGTCCCCCGGCCCCTCCAGCTCCGTCTCCCAGTCCTCGGGCCTCACCGCTCTGGGGAGCTCGTCGCCCCGGCAGTCCGTCGCCGTGCCCAAGAGCTTCAGCAGAGGGCCGAGCGAGAGCAGCGGCTCAGGTACGGCGCCGACGTGTCGGAATGTGGAAGACACGGAGGTTAAATGTGACTTATTGCACGTGATTAAACATGATTTAACGGTCAATACTGTCCGATGTGGTATGACACGTATTACTTACTTAATAGTTGGATTATACGTTATCTGCAAATGTATATAATGTCGGCATTTAGAGTTTTTTGCTCAGAGGCAGTTTACACTTTATTATAAAAGAGATGCCTACTAGCTGTAAATCATTTTGAGTATTTAATGTACATTTGCACCTTTACAAGCAAAAAATAAACATATTCTCGCAGTCTTTTAAAACTATTTTTCTGATAGACATTATTTATTTATTTTATAACTTTTTATTTAGCATTTTCCACAAACAGATTATTCCTTGACATCAAAGAAAAAATAAATATATATACACATATATACACATACATACATACATATACACATACACCCATACCCATATATACATACATACGTACATATACACATATACACATACATATATACACACGTACATACATACATATACACGTACATACATACATACACACGTACATACATACATATACACGTACATACATACATACATACGTACATACATACATATACACGTACATACATACATACACACGTACATACATACATATACAGATACATACATACATATACACGTACATACATACATACACACGTACATACATACATATACACGTACATACATACATACACACGTACATACATACATATACAGATACATACATACATACACACGTACATACATACATACACACGTACATACATACATATACAGATACATACATACATATACAGATACATACATACATATACACGTACATACATACACACACATACACGTACACACATACATACATCTACAACAAAATAGAATCAGCACACATCCAATCCATCCATATCCACATACACACCCGCCAAACGTTCCCACCCATCCCAGCCCACATGTTTATACTCTATACCCTCCCAGAGGAGGACCCACTGAGGAGGGAACGATCACACTAAATACAACCAAATGATAAGCATTAAATACAAAGTGAAATAACTAAAGAAAGATAGAAGGCAGTAATGTGAAAAAATAAAATAAATAAAAAATCAACTGATGGCCATTATTAATCTGCACTTTCAGTTACTGTACGACAAAGAAATGTCACATCTTATTATTTGAATATAATCCTCCACTTTCTATGCTTACTAATTTACACATAAACGTTCCACCATAAACTGCAGAACAAAGTCCTTTGTTTGGCATTCTTTGTCATATAATATTTCTTCGTATTCACCGTCGCTCCTCTTCTTCCTCTCTTCCATCTCTCCCCTCCTCCGCAGACGTCTTCTTTGCAGATTCTCTCAGTCTTTCCTCGCAGAGGGACGACCACCGCGTCCGGGTGCTGATTTGCGTCGCAGACTTGCACGTCTTCAAAGACGTGAGACTTTTTTCAACATCTGTCCGTCTTTCCTCCGTCGGACCGAATAAACAGGAATTAAATAAACGCTCTTCCCACCGACAGGAGGTCAAACAGCAGGACTTCTTCGTCGGCACGGTGAGGGTGAACGGCCGGATGGACTGGCCCATGCTGGACTCGGCAGTCAGCCAGGCGTTTAAGGCGAGTCCCCTTCGGCCTGACGTCTTTGTCCCAGGACCGAATGTGCAGCTGGCGTTGGGATGGGACAGATGTTGGCTGTGAAGCATCACGACAGGGCGACACTAAATCAGACTCGGACAGATATGCTTTACTCAACACTTTATTCAACACTTTATACAACACTTTACTTTGTTTTCCCCTTTTAGTATTAGTATTTAGTATTTTTTTGTATTTTTGTATTAGTATTTAGTATTTTTTTAGTATTAGTATTTAGTATTTTTTAGTATTTTAGTATTTAGTACTTAGTATTCAGTATTTTTTAGTATTTTTAGTATTTTTTTGTATTTTAGTATTAGTATTTAGTATTTTTTTTGTATTTTAGTATTAGTATTTAGTATTTTTTAGTATTAGTACTTAGTATTCAGTATTTTTTAGTATTTTAGTATTAGTATTTAGTATTTTTTGTATTTTAGTATTAGTATTTAGTAATTTATGATTAGTATTTTATATTTTAGTAGTTGTGTTAGTATTTAGTATTGTGTTTTTTATTTGTATCTTTTATTTGTATTAATGCTCTAATGTAGTATTAGTATTTTGTATTTTAGTATTTATTTTTTGTGTTTTTGTATTTTTATTTTGTATCTTTTATTTGTATTAATGCTCTAATGTACCACTGCTGTGATCCTGGAATTTCCCCACTGTGGGACTAATAAATGAATATCTTATCTTATATAATCATTTCTCCTTTTCTTTTCTTTTTAATTCCAGGTGTACGTAGCCAAGGTGGACCCCACCTCTAGTCTGGGCCTGTCGACAGACTCCATCTACAGCTACAGCATGGGCCACATCAAGAGAGTGCTGGGAGGAGAGTCTCCGGAGACGCAGCCCTCCCGCTGCATGTCCCGAGGCCCCAGCAGCATCACCGTGGCCCTGAAAGGTCCGTGGAGAAATGAGGCCCGGATGGGTTATTGGTACCTGATGGGCAGTCGGTTAAACGATCCATACATAACCACACGTGTATCATTTTTTTTAAAGAGTAAAAGCTGAACACAATTAGTAAAAAGAAGTTACCAGGGTCCGTACGGTCATGGAAAACCTGGAAAAGTCATGGAATTTTAAAATGGTCGTTTTCAGGCCTGAAAAAGTCATGGAAAACACTTAAATCATAAAAGTTTTGGAAAGGTCATGGAAATGTGTTATCATCACGTGTTCATTTACGCCAAGTTTGAAATAATTAATATGTTTTTTAATGAAAGACGCTCAATATAAGCCGGCGTACTCTCTCAATGCAACTTGTTCTAAATTGTTCATGTTTATACCGAGATTTCAGTTTGGTCATGGAAATTTTGTTTAAAGTCATGAAATAGTCATGGAAAAGTCACGGAAAAGTCATGGAAAAGTCATGGAAAAGTCATGAAATAGTCCTGGAAAAGTCATGGAAATTCAATGGTCAAAGTGTGTAAGAACCCTGAGTTACAATCGTAGTGGGAAGAGAGAAAGCCGAGAGAAAGCGGCATGTCTGGAGGTATGCCGATGCGTGGCTGAGCGGATGAAACATTTATATCTTTGCTAATGGTGTCTCGGTTGGAATCCAGAGGGCAGGAATTTAAATCCTAAGTGTGGGGGAGGCTGTCAGATATAATGGATTCTGCTTCTCTAACTGTTTATTGTACAGTTCGGGTAGATTTCTCAGCCGAGTGCCAATTACCGCGCCGCTGTCTGCATATCAGATAAGATATTCATTTATTAGTCCCACAGTGGGGAAATCAGGATCACAGCAGTGGATGTACATTAGAGCATTAATAAGAATAAAAGATACAAAAATAAAAACACAAAAACTAAATACTAAAATAAAAAATACTAATACTACTACTAAAATACAAAATACTAATACAACTACTAAAAAACAAAATACTAAGTTACTAAATACTAATACTAAATTACTAAATACTAAATACTAAAATACTAAAAGTGGAAAAACAAAGTAAAGTGTTGAGTAAAGTATAGTGCTGAGTAAAGTAAGGTAAGTAAAGTGTTGAGTAAAGAAAAGTAAGTAAAGTGCTGAGTAAAGTAAAGTGCTGAGTAAAGTAAAGTGCTAAGTAAAGTAAGTAAAGTACTGAGTACAGTGCTGAGTAAAGTGTTGGGTTTGTCAGGATCTCAGTGATCTACTGCAGTGAGTTATCAGCCACTAAATGAAAAATAAATGGAAAAGGTGAAGACTGGTTGAATAGTTTCTATAAAACATCTCGTATCCGCGCTCCCCACGCGTGGGACGCGCAGCGGGACGCGTAACCGGGTTTCCGGTCTCCATCCCCTCATTAGCTGTCGAGGTGTTGATCTGACCAGTTTAACCGTCTAATCCAAGTCCCAGCTGGGCGCTCGTGTCCATCGGACTACATTTGGACGTGTTTACTTCAGTGTTGCTTATTTTGATTTACAACTCTGATTTAGGTCCAACGTGCCTCCAGTTACATCCAACGGCCTCATCGCACACCAAAAACTAAACTCCTTGATCCCCCCGGCCGGCAGCTGATGAACTCATCGGTCCGACGACATTGTGTGTTGTTTCTCTGGGAATAGCCAAATAGCCAAATAGCCAAATAGCCAAATAGCTGCACGCCTCGCATACCAGCCTAACATTGTCATCGCGAGTACAGGCCGGTCTCACGTTTACACATCATGTAATTACACGACAGCGGTGCTTTTTGTTTGGGAGTTGCACTTCAATGCAGAGCCCGTCGGGCGATGATGAACCAGAGCTTAGAGGTTCTGGTTTAGTAGATTTGGGAGTCCTCAGTAGACCTTTTGCATTCAGGAATGCTGGCAGCGGGGGGGGGCAGGTCTCTGGGTAACATGAGCTCAGTGCAGCCTGCAGACTCCTGCAGGCTGGAGGGGGGGGGGGGGGGGGGACTTCCTACACTTGATGCAAAGTTATTTTCAGAGCTTGTACTCCATGTTACTTCTAAAGGACAAGCCAGGGGATTGAAAACTGTTTTCTAGCTCCTCCTGTTTCCAATGGAGACTCTTTTTTAGTTTAGATATTAACAGAATTTTTTTAAAGAGACGGCTAACGGCACATCCACGCCGTCTCCTTTCACAGGTCGAGTATCAACAGGGTTCGTACGGTCATGGAAAACCTGGAAAAGTCATGGAATTTCAAAATGGTCAGTTCCAGGCCTGGAAAAGTCATGAAAAAAACTTAAATCATAAAAGTTTTGGAAAAAGTCATGGAAATGTGTTAAAATCACATGTTCATTTACGCCGAGTTTGAAATAATTAATATGTTTTTTAAAGAAAGACGCTCACAATATAAGCCGGCACACGCTCTCAATACGCAACATATTCTAAAATGTTCATGTTTATACCGAGATTTTCAGTTTGGTCATGGAAATTTGGTGAAAAGTCCTGGAAAAGTCCTGGAAATCCACTGGTCAAAATGTGTAAGAGCCCTGTATCAAGTATCTCACGTAAGTTCATCACCAAACAACGTAGTCCATTCTCCCTTTTTCTCTTCTCCGTTCAGGGTTGAAGGAGAAGTGTGTGGACGGCCTGGTATTCGAGACGCTCATCCCCAAACCCATGATGCAACACTACATCAGCCTGCTGCTCAAACACCGCCGCCTCATCCTGTCGGGGCCCAGCGGGACGGGCAAGAGCTACCTGGCGTCCCGGCTGGCCGAGTACCTGGTGGACCGCAGCGCCCGCGAAGTCACCGACGGCATCGTGGTCACCTTCAACATGCACCGCCAGTCGTGCAAGGTGACGAAGAGGAGAGACGACTCGGCGCGTCGCCTTTGTCCGTTTCCTGTCCTCACGAGCTGCTCTCTCTCTCTCTCTCTCTCTCTCTCTCTCTCTCTCTCTCACACTCGTCCTCAGGATCTGCAGCTTCACCTTTCCAACCTGGCCAATCGGATCGATCGGGAGACCGGCTCGTCGGACGTGCCGCTCGTCATCATCCTGGACGACATCCACGTGCCGGCGTCCATCAGCGAGCTGGTCAACGGCGCCCTCACCTGCAAATATCACAAATGGTGAGCGCCGCGCACGCAGGCTGACGCTCGCTGCAAGAGTATTCAATGTGATGTGTAACGTGACCTTAACGATGATGTTTTTGTTGTCAGCCCGTACATTATTGGGACGAGCAATCAGCCGGTGAAGATGATCGCGAACCACGGCCTCCATCTCAGCTTCAGGTTGGTGAAGAGAATAATCCAGGAAGTATTTTCTTGGCTTGAATACTCTGGCTGGATGTGTCCTGATAACAGGGACGTTTGATTTTTAGAGTAAACGAGTCAATACAATAAAAAGACATCTTAAAGCAGGTCAATAGTAAACTGAGGTGATGAGTTCATATGTGGGCTGATTTAGAGCATGATTTAATCCAGCTCTATTTCACTCAGCACTCAATACCAATAAGGGTAGACAGAGTTTAATGTGTTATTATTGAGACTCAGTGAGTCATGAAAAAAACTGTAATAACTGTACAGAAAGAAATCAGAATTTTCTGTCAGTCATGACTTAATTTTGCAGATTTTAGTCTGAAGTTTGATAACAAATACAAACATCTCACTGTTATCTGCACTAGAGAGATGAGTCAATAGTCAAAAGAAAATCCTCTATTTCACCTTTGCAAAAACAGATACTCAAATATAGTGTATATATATATATATATATATATATATATATATATATATATATATATATATATATATAGTGGACTCTGTAAGCGTTCGAGTAACTAAAGTGCGTCCCCAAACTGATGATGGTTTTAGTGATTGATTTTAGAGGCTACACCACGTGACATGAAACAAGACCAAAATACAAACTACTGAATTATTGTATTCAGATTGTAGTGGTTTAATTGGGTTTTCTGTGGAAGAATGTAGGAAGTACCATTTGTAGAGCCCTCTCTTTTACTAAAAAAAAAAGATCTGATGATGATAAAAAAAAAGATACACAGTGTGGCATGCAGAGGCTGAGGAAATAACCCACCGATGTATTTTGATATGACTTCTTGATGTGCCTTTTCCTCGTCTCAGGATGGTGACCTTCTCCAACAACGTGGAGCCGGCCAACGGCTTCCTGGTGCGCTACTTGCACAGGAAGCTGATGGAGTCGGAGGATGAGAAAAACCTGACCAACGAGGACCTGATCCAGGTGTTGGACTGGGTGCCCAAGCTGTGGTATCACCTGCACGCCTTCCTGGAGAAGCACAGCACGTCGGACTTCCTCATCGGTACGAGGCGATCGGAGCCGGCCGCGTCTTCAGGGCGGAAGGAAGCAGGGTTTAAAAAAGAAATCTTCTTCCCCTCAGGGCCTTGCTTCTTCCTGTCGTGTCCCGTCACGGTGGAGGAGTTCCGCTCGTGGTTCATCGACCTCTGGAACCACTCGATCATTCCGTACCTGCAGGAGGGCGCCAAGGACGGCATCAAGGTCAGGGTTCGTACGGTCATGGAAAACCTGGAAAAGTCATGGAATTTTAAAATGGTCATTTCCAGGCCTGGAAAAGTCATGGAAAAAACTTAAATCATAAAAGTTTTGGAAAAGTCATGGAAATTTGTTATAATCACATGTTCATTTATGCCGAGTTTAAAATAATAATAAAAATTTAAAGAAAGATGCTCAAAATATAAGCCGGCGTACGCTCTTGATACGCAACATTTTCTAAATTGTTCATGTTTTTACCGAGATTTGGTCATGGACATTTGGTTAACCCTCCTGTTACCTTTGGGGTCAATTTGACCCTATTTAATGTTTAACATCTCTAAAAAAATGATTGAAATCCATGGCTTTTCCTTATTTATTGGGGACAACTGGGAAAACCTAAAATTCACATAATGATATGTTTTCAATGTCCTGTACAATTTAACCCCAGGCTGTTTTTTACTGTGTAAAACATATAAGAAATATCAACTTTTGTATTGTATTTGTATTTAAAGGGCTATTTAGGTAATCGACAAACTTAAAGTGACACTTAAACTTGGGAAACAATATTAATTCTAATAATTTTCTGGAGTTTTTAATTACTGTAGTCAAATTTACCCCGAGGGTAAAAGATGTTAGTACATTTGAAGGTAACAGGAGGGTTAAAAGTCATGGAAAAGTCATGGAAAAGTCATGGAAAAGTCATGGAAATCCATCGGTCAAAATGTGTAAGAACCCTGCAAGGTGAGAGAAACCCACCGGGAGGACCGGCGAGCTCCTCCCCCCCTTTGAGAGGTGCCGGTGGCTTACCCTTTCCCGGGAGATATTGCGCTCTAATTTTACCGTCGCGGTATGTCGCAACACTTCAGGTCCACGGCCAGAAGGCGGTGTGGGAGGACCCGGTGGAGTGGGTGCGGGGCACCCTGCCTTGGCCTTCTGCGCAGCAGGACCAGGCCAAGCTGTTCCACTTGCCCCCCCCCAGCGTCGGCTCCAGCAGCCCCGGCCAGCCCCTCGAGGAGAGGCCTCACAAGGAGACTCCGCCCAGCTCCATGGAATCGGACCCGCTGGTGAGACGGCAGTCGGGGGTCTTTTCTGAGAGTCGACGCTTTGTGAAATACTTGAAAGCCAAGCAGATTTTTTTTTTTTTTTAGTATTGCTGATTTCTCTCCTCTCTTTTTTCTTTTGTTCTAGATGGCGATGCTTCTGAAACTTCAAGAGGCCGCCAATTACATTGAATCCCCAGAGAGAGAAGACCCGAGTCTGCCTAAACTTTGAACACTTAACAATTAGCACTTCAACTTTGTTTTTTTCGTCCGCTGTGATGACGCAGTGCTCATTCAGGAACACATTATCCCTAAGGGTATATGGGGTGATTTAAGCCATCATTCCGGTAGGTTAAGAGTATAACTAGGTCATTACAATGTAGAAACAGTTAGTTCAAAATACAGTATTTTCAAAAAAGACCATATTATATTACTTTATTGTGTATTCGACTGGATGATATTCCCTCTATTTTAGATTCCTCCACCACCACGTTAACGCTCGCTACTCTTAGATCGGTGCTAAATGATCACTAAGAATCGCCTCAGCACTTCACACTTCAGGTGATTTCTGCAACAGCACACGTGCATCATGGGATATGGAGTGCCTGTCAACGGGAGCTGTTCTCACTTATGGTGGCTCGCGGTGGGAGAAGAGTATGACAGCATGACGGACGCGACTATTCATTGCAACGTTCTTCGGTACATATCTCCTGTATAAGTCTTTCAAGGCCAAATCTTATACATATGCAATACTCAACGTTACGACCCGAGCGGGTGAAACAAATACAATGCCTTAAGAACAAAGACGCAAACATCATCTCAACTTCAGCAGAGAACACTGGTGCTTTCATCCACATCACCCCAGCGGTGAGGGTCAGGAGTCAGGTATTATCCTCAGCTCTCCACATTATTTATTTCAATTAATTACATTTTTCAATTTTATCTTTTTTCCTACAATATCAAATTATAAAATCTGATATAATCAAGTATCATATGTTTTTTTCACACACGTCTTCTTTATAATTTTTATGACTTTTTTATTATTATATATATAATATTATATATATTATATATATATATATATATTATATATATTATATTATATGCATAATATTATACATATTATATATTAAATATATATTATATTATTTATTATTAAAAAAAATTAAACTTGCTGTCATACTCTTTCGCATTAACCCACCCGATGTCTGAGAGACGTGAGTTCATCTCTTTGCTGCTGCACAGTTCCTCTTGTTCAGGTGCTTAACGTCGTCCCATGACCTGCTCCATGTGTCACCAGGTGTCACCAATGTTGCCGTGTATATCAGGTATTATATATATATATAACATTACAAACACCCTATGATTTAGCAGATTGAGCAAAATACTATTAGAACCCTTTTTCAGATTTTTCTTTTTGTGTTTATGTTCTTTCCCCCCAGATTCAGAGTAGCTACCGTATATATTATGTACATGCAATCAGGCTACGTCGCGGTTATTTTATCTATATTAGTTGGTGCAAATATCTAATATACTGAACCAAATACTGTACTTTAACAATGCATATTGACTGTCTTGTTGTTTTATTAAGTTCAACGATGAATGTATAGAAAACACTTATAGGAAGCGACCGTTTAACAGTTTGAATGCTTTTAAAGGAAGCTCCACTGCAAAGCACATTTAACGAATTCTGAACGGGGACTTTGAAGCTACCTACGCCCGCTTTCATTCGCAACCCTTCAACAGAATTTGCGAAAGAAAAATCTCATTCTCATGCTTATTATCATCATTTAGGTACTTTTGGCGCTCTTTAAACACGTCCGAACTTTAGACTCGCAGGATAGGTTAGCAAAAAAGTTGTGTCTTACAGTAGAACAGTCAGAATATAAAAGCGATGGGAAATATCATCTGGAAGATCATTTCCGATATTTTTAGGATGCGTCGTCAAAGAAAAATGTTAAAGTCATTAACGTAGAGACGGTGAAGTCGTGCGGGACGTGTGGCTAGCGCCCGTGTTAACGTCGTACGGTATTCCTGTTTAAGAAAAACTTCGGATACAAGACAGTGTTTTTTTCCTGAAGATTAAAAAAGCTAAAGCTGTAAACCCTCTCGGTGTAGCTGTTTGTGGACACGCCCTCGCAGAGTGAAACGGCAGACTAAGCGGTCGTGCGAAATGTCGTGGAAATAATTCACCCGTCCGTCCCTCCATCTGTACAAAACTCCCGTAAATGAATGTCGGCCCGCTTTTTTTTTACGACAGCTCGATAAGAAAGTTTGAACATTTTGAAATTGTATCCGAGCCGCTTATTGCATCGCTATCGCATAAAGGCTGATGACAAAACGCCACGCTAATCCGCTGCTCTGATTGGTCACGTGTACCCCCCCACACACACACACACACACACACACACACACACACACACACACACACACACACACACACACAAGATTTAGAGAAGAGCAAAATGATGCCAAAATGTGAGAATAATGTGAGTTATTGTAAATATTTCCGACCCGTGGTCTGTTTCCGAAGGTCAACTCAAGCCATCCGCTCCTCATCTCACTCACTGGTCGTTGTGCCTGTTGCTCTGTAGTAGCTGTGACGTGTGTGTTTGCTTACTAGTGCGTCTGGACTATAGTGCAGCAACTTCTACTGAGCTTTGTGTTGGCAGGAGAGCCTTAAAGAGAGGAGGATGTGTTGAGAACAGGGTGTATCGATGTAGTGAAAGACGTGAAGCAGTTTGGAAGACGTCGCATGTGTTTTGTCTTTATGAATGGTCGGAATAAGTGTAAGCATTTAATTATGAGCCTGAAAGGTGGCGAGAATCAGCGCTTCACTGTTTAATTCCATGTAGAATCCGAGCGTACGAAGAGATGAGTCTGGTTTCTTTCGGCCGATACAGGTTGCTGAGTCGTCATATTTTTGCAAAGCTTGTTGTGGACTAAACTAAGATTTAAAAACAATGTTCTGCGGTATCTAATGTCACTGACGTGCACATGTTAAGGGTTTCTAAGTGTTGTAAATGCATGTAAACTTGCCGTGTGACGAGAAGGAGAGGAAAAAAGACGTTAACAACAATGTATTGTTTAGGAAAGTCAGCCCAGATAATGTTTTTTCCTTTTTAATACTCCAAATATTTGATATTTCTTTTTTCTCTTTTTTCTAAAGAATCCTTTGTAAAACTTAATTTGTCTATTTTGTACAGGACATCATTGTAAAGATTGTAAATAGGTCGGCATTCTGGATGCGGCAACAATCATTGAGGAGGGAACGCAAAGAAGTCATCCTTGAGAGAAGAGGGATGTTTCTTCAGAGTTGGGTCCAGTCCGTGGATACGGCATGTTTCTGAAGGCTTTCATCCACCGATCACTGGTTGTTGGAATCAATAAAATACATGTTATATTTATTCTGTGGCGTCTTGCGTGTCAGTTTGACAGTGTTGATTCTAGTAATGTAACTGTTCATTCAATGTTTTTAAGAACACTTTTTATTTAAAGTTTAGCATTTTTCCATTTGCTTTAAGTCATCATATATAAATAATACAATATTGCTGTTTACATATTAAACTATTTAAAATATATACATATAGTATGAACTCCCCAAATATATATGGAATTACATTACATTACATTACATGTCATTTAGCAGACGCTTTTATCCAAAGCGACTTACAATAAGTACATATATATAATATGTATATATATATATATATATATATATATATATATATCTCATTATATATATCATATGTTGTATGGCATTACATATACATATTTATATATATGGAGTTCATACCCTATATATGTATGTGTATATATATATATATATATATATATATATATATATATATATTAATTATATTAATCATAATAAGCAATACTATGAAATATCTATAAATATAATGTAATTGGTTTTAGAACAGTTGGTGACTCGTTGATGAGAGACAAACAGGTGGGGGTATATATATTAAACAATTTAAATTAGATATGTATATTATAAACTTCATATAGAGATATATATATATATATATATATATATATATACATTTATTCATTTCCATTTACTTATGTATATAATAAAGCACACTAATCATAATAAGCAATAAGATTAATGACCTATAAATATAATGTAATTGGTGTTGGAACAGTTGGTGACTCGTTGATGAGAGACAAACAGACATGGGGGTCTGAGTCAGACGTGGAGCTCAGTGTCTGTTACATGGAGTTCATTAGGGGGCGGGGCTTGACCCCTATATAAGCCCCCCTCCTGCGCTCAAATGATGGCATTGGATCCAGTTTGAAGGACTTAACAGAGTTTGGGAATTAGCTGCCACGCCGACATGCCGTCCAAGCCCGCCCCCATCAAGAAGGCGGCTAGCAAAGAGCCAGCCAAGAAGGAGGAGAAGGCAGCCGAGCCCGCTCCGGAGCCCGTAGTCGAGGCCGCTCCCGCCGAGGCCGAGGCAGCCCCGGCCGAAGCCGCCCCGGCCCCCGCAGAGGCCGAAGCCGCCCCTGCCGAGGCAGAGGCCCCAGCTGCGCCGCCGGCGGAGGAGCCCGCACCCGCCGCACCCGGTAATGCCACGAGTCCCCATGGTTACTCAGCACACCTTCTTCACGTGGTGTCCGTTGTTTAACCATTTAATTAAAGCCATAGTGGTCGTCGGTCCACTTCACGGTAAGGCGCGTGGCCACCTGGCGCGTGCGCGTAAAGGTGCGCGTCAGGAGCGGTGGACACGGAGCGGGACGCGCATGGTTACCGTTCCACCGCCTGCTCGGACTCTCGGCTTCTGACGACCTCTTTTTCCCCCACACAAGCTCCCGAAAATCAAACACGTGCAGCTTTTTATTTATTTTAATGCGCTTCTACTGCTTATTAGCTTCCTGCTGCGAAACTGTGAGGTTAACTTGTAAAGTTGCTGCTGATATGCGTCGTTCCACAGCTACATCCTCATGGTCAAGCTGGTGGCATCGGGCTGATGTACAGCGCATATCATCAGCACCTGCTTTATGAGGCAGTGTTTTTATTTTCTCTAACCAATAACATATACTATCTACCAGCAGCTGCTCCCACTGAGGAAGCTGCAGCTGCTGGTAGATAGATACCCTGAGAGGAGTCTCGGTGATCAGCTACTGCTCTCTTTTAAAACATGTCAATATGTTTAACCTCGTTCATGCCATTTTGGAAATGTCATGTTTTCAAAATGTTATGTAACAACCTTCTAACCTCTAATATCAGCTGCTGCGCCCACAGAAGAACCACCTGTTGCTGCTTCAGAGACCCCCGCTGATGGTAAAACAGACTATCAGTGTATTAATATATATATATATATATATATATATATATATATATATATATATATATATATATATATATAAACATAATAAACCTTGAACCTCCAACAGTAAAAAGGTAACTGCACTAATAGCAAATGTCAATATCTTTTAACCTCTAATATCAGCTACTGCGTACACAACCAATACTAGTATCGCTGTATTAAAATATATATATATATATATATATATATATTTATATATTTATATATATATATATGTTATGTATATTTATATATATATATTTTTTTAAGTGTATACATGTGCATATATATATATATATATATATATATATATATATATATATATATATATATGTATATCTATATGTTATGTATATTTTTGTACATATATATATATATATATAAAATATATGTGTGTATGTGTATATATATATTTTTCTGTACTTAATCTATAAGTTAACTGTACTAATAGCAAATGCTAATGTATTCTAACCTCCATAATCAGCTGCTGCACCCGCTCCAGAGAAAACACCAGCAGCTGTTGAGGCCCCTGCTGATGGTAAAACGGCTTATCGGTGTAATAACACATATATAACTATATGTAATGACTCTTGAACCTCCCACAGGAAAAGATAACTGCACTATTCGCAAATGCTATTATCTTCTAACCTCTAATATCAGCTGCTGCGCCCGCTACAGAGGAAACACCTGTCGCGGCGGCCGAGCCCCCGGCTGATGGTAAACACGCTGTCAGAGCATCGCCGGGGATTTTGCATACGTATTATTAAACCTTGAAACCGTCCACCTCCCACAGTGAACTTGACTAACTTGACTAATATCTAATCGTGCTATCCTCTAACCTCTAAAACCAGCTGCCGCGCCCGCCATCGAGGATGCGCCAGCTGCTGCCGCCGAGGCCGCCGCCGACGGTAAAGGAGTGGAAGGAAACGCGATCCTCCACATCAGTTCAATTAAAGCTTGGAACCGTCCCCGTCCGACAGCAGCGCTAACGCCCTTTAATATCTAACGTTGCTATCCTCTAACTTCTAACGCCAGCAGCCGCGCCCGCCGCCGCAGAAGAAACGCCAGCTGCCGCCGCCGCCGGGGCCGAGGCGCCCGCCGACGGTAAAGACATCCCATGAGCCCCGGCAGACACCTTCTGCCATCAGATTCTTCCCGAGCTAACGGCGCTCACTGACTGACACACACGCACACACACACACACACACACACACACACACACACACACACACACTCACACTGTAACATCAGTGAGAACATGTGCCCACCTGCTTAATGCACTAATTATTAATATCGATAATAGCTGATGCCGCTCCAGCCGCAGAGGAAGGCGCCGCCGCCGCTGACGCAGAGGCGCCCGCCGATGGTAAAGCCTGAACCCTGGTTCCTCTTCTCTCTCTCTCTCTCTCTCTCTCTCTCTCTCTCTCTCTCTCTCTCTCTCGCCCGATTGTATTTGACGCCGCAGCGCCGCTTTTGCTCTTCATCGAGCTTTCCCCCCGTAATAATGCAAATGCTTGTTTAACGCCAGCTGCCGCCGCTGAAGCCGCGCCCGATGAGCCTAGAGAACCCACACCTCCACCTCCTCCACCCAAAGGTAAAGGCCTCTTCAGATGGACTCCCCCCCCCTCCGACAGACTCTCCTCCCATCCTGCTTCTTCTCCCCTTTTCTTGGATTACAGTGTTCATAAAAGACGTCTCTCCTACGACCCCCTGAACTTTCCGTGTGATTGAAAATGGTTTGGAGCATTTCTGCCATTTAAAAAAAAAAAAATTATTGTTCTTTTTTGTTGTTGCCTCGTCCGCAGAGCCCACCAGCGCCCCGCTGGACGTGTTCATCGAGGATAAGAATGACACGTCGGTCACCATCATCTGGAGCCAGCCGGAGGTCGTGGGAGCATCCGGTCTGGACGGGTACACCATCGAAGTCTGCAAGGACGGAAGTAAGTCCTCAAAACCAGGGAGCACGAAAGGGGCTGATTATTAATACACCGGCATAAATATCAGCCTTTAAAAATGAAATAAAAGATGTCCAAAGCTGAATTTCAACAACTAATTCTAGGTTTCTTTTGAATCTCCAGAACCTGTAATGATATCCGTACGGTGAAGTATATACCGTCATGCTTTAAGTGCTTTTTAAGGACCCGGCAGGAACATGTGAAATATCTGTTTTACAGTAACGCGGGTCATCCATACGGGTTGCAGCTGTCCCCCAAGTGTCACTCCGTTATATCATGAGCTTCCTAACGTCTCCCTACAAGGAAACAGGCATTTCAGAAGCTGCGGTGCTCCTGCAGCGAGGCCTGCTTTTAGACTTACTGCCCAAAGCTCTTATCAGCAGTAGTTCAGCGTGGGCTGGATTTAGCCGAGCGGGCCAGCTGTTTACCCGCAGAACACACCATTCCACGTCTGATACTGTAATGATCAGGCGGGTCCAACGCAATCCTCCCGTTTCCTCTCCAGAGCCGTCGTAAATCATTCATTACGCATGAATTTGATCTGTAGTTTTTCACAGGAGGCAAACTGTCTTTATCCCGCCGTTTAATATCAAGATTCGTTTGTATTTGTTCAGCCGAGGACTGGAAAGCGGTCAACGAGGATCTGCAGAAGTCGTGCCGCTACGCGATCAAGAACCTGACCACAGGCGACCGTCTGAAGATCCGCGTGGTGGCGCTGAACGCCGGCGGCCGCAGCCCGCCGGTCGCCCTGCCCGAGGCCGTCCTGGTGAAGGAGGTCGCTGGTAAGGGGGGGAGGGGGTGCATCACCTTCTATATGCAGAACTAAGCAAATAAGAAAGGTACTGAATACTACGTACAACATGCATCCATATAGAGTAAAACAAAGCGTGTTGAGACACAATAATCACAAAAAAAGTTGACAAATTGGACCGTGAAGGTCATGAGGTCATTTTGTCCTTCTTAAAGTTGTCTCTCAAACTGTTGACCTCACATATGAAACATATGGATCTTAACTTCCACGTCATCAAAAATGAAAAGAAAAAAGAAATCACACACACAGATTTTATTATTTTTTATTTTTCTTAAGCCAAATAGATGTTTATTTAAAAAATGTTAAGCTTAATCCATCCTTAAAATTCAATGCATATGGGAAAAAAACTATTTGACCCGGGTCCGCCTTCAGCTTCATCGAGCCGTCAATGAGGGGAAAGGTGGAGTCGGGAAGTCAAACCATTTACATAGCTGCAGAGTTAACGGCATCAAACCGCGGCCCTAACTACACGATAACTACACCCTCGTTAAGCGGAGGGGTCTCACTGCTGCCGGGCGCTAATCGTAGCCGCTGCATGTGAAGTGTTTCGCTCTAAACCGACGAGTGGACCCCCTGAGGGGCCTCGAGGAGGGGGAGGAGCTGCGTTACTTTGGGCCCGCATGTAAATCATCGTTATGTATAAATGGAGCGCTGGGAAGGGACGGGGGGACGGGGGGGGGACAGGGGGGGGGGAACCCGACCCCAGGCCGCTCTGGCAGTATTGTAAGCGGTCTGCGTTGGTCCGTGCCGATCGACCATAGCGGGAGCTCCGCCGCATATAGAAGCGCCTCATGAATGGTTTCCGGCAAAAAAAATTGACCGCCACGCTCCGAAAATAAATAAATGGGATGTCGTCGCCCCCCCTCCCCCCCCCCCCCCCCGTCCCCCCTAAACCCCCTCTCAGGGTTCGTACGGTCATGGAAAACCTGGAAAAAGGAAAAAAGTTAAATCATAAAAGTTTGGGAAAAGTCATGGAAATGTGTTATAATCACGTGTTCATTTACGCCGAGTTTGAAATAAATAATAAGTTTTTTTAAAGAAATACGCTCAAAATATCAGCCGGCATACGCTCTCAATACGTAAAATGTTCTAAATTTGGACATTTGGTTTAAAGTCATAGAAAAGTCCTGGAAATCCATGGGTCAAAATGTGTAAGAACCCTGCCCTCTTCCAATAATTCAGGTTTCCCTCTGAGCAGAGTTTGCATTGTGGCCAATGGCGACAAGTGATCTGACTGGCAGCAGGTGGGGGCTGTGGGGCCTGTGGGGGGGCGGGTGGTGCATTCCGGCGGGCGGGTGGTGCATTCCAGTGGGTGGGGTTGCCGGACACGGAGCCGACTTCTCAGTTGACACCCAAATCTCGTGTCCAGAGATTCGCTGTTTATTTTAATAACATGCCGCCGGCTTCCCGAGACGAATGTTCATTAAGCCCCGTCCGCCCCGAACGACGTGAGAAGGCGGCGGACATAAAACGTTGATGGAGTTGTGTTTTGTTTACCAATCAGTCGCCTTACCTTTGATGTTTTTAAGAGCGGGAGTAACCCGACGCTGCCGAGCACATGCGTCAGGAGGGGGGAGGCGGTATATATTCTGCGCTTCGCCTTTTTCTTTATTTAGAGTTGTGACAAATGTTGCTGCGCTGGCCTCGGTGGCGGGAGGGGGCGGGGCTTAGGACCAAATCACTTCCACAAATGAGCCCGGGCCAGATCCTCGGTGGGGCGTCGTTCCAAACGTCATAGTTGCTAACCGTCCGCGTGGCGGCGGGACGCTTCGATGAGCCACCGGGGGGGCGCTTTGTTTGCGCCTTTGATGTTCTCGTGCCTTCGTCATACTAAAAATACCTTTGATTCCCGGTGTGCAGATGCATCCGTCGCCTCTCCTGTGTCCTCCGCTATTTGTCCCGCGAGACGAGCGTGTGTCAGCTCGCACAGCGGGAATCAAAACTGCAAAATTTTGAAACGCAGCGACGAGTTTTATTATGAGTTTGAGCGATTATTGACTTGAAAATGTGTGTAAAACGATAATTAAACGATGGCATTTATAATATATGTGACTTTTGCACTGTAAAACAAGAAATGCACATCTGCTATGCTGCTTTCCATACATCCCTGTATGCAATGCCATATGCAGCCTGTATTCACTTTTGTTATATTCTATACAAAACCCTGCTTGTCCCATGATCTGCCTCGGTGCTTAAACGCATCATATCGTAAAATAAATGTAAAAAATTAAAAAATTAAAAGGAGACGTGTGTCTACTGAGAGAAAGGATGAAGGACTTAGAATAAGGGTTACTTTTACAGCCGGTTCAGTCTCAGATGAGCTTAGATCAGCAGCAGGTTTATGCGTTTCCTCAAGATTTGTGGTATAAAAAAAGAAAAAGTGAATGAAAATAACGATCTCTTCCCAGATCCGAGCGCTCCCTCTACTTCATCGCGGTTTCATTTCTGTCGTCCCCTCAGATCGGCCTAAGGTGCGCCTGCCCCGGTTCCTCAGGCAGAGATACGTCGCTCACAACGGAGCCAAGATCAACCTCACCATCCCCTTCTCCGTGAGCGCAAAATAAATAACGAATCGCACATCGACCCGGGGAGGCGCGGTCTTCTTGACGTTCTTCCCTTCTTCCTCCGCCAGGGAAAACCCAAACCCGTGGTCAGCTGGACGAAGGACGGCCAGCCGCTGGACACCAAGAAGGTGAACGTGCGCAGCACCGACAAGGACAGCATCCTGTTCATCCGCACGGCCGACCGGGCCGACTCCGGCGTGTACGAGATGAGCGTGAAGGTGGACGACTTCGAGGACAAGGCGTCGCTCACGCTGCAGATCGTCGGTGAGCGGGGGGGCGTGGCCTGTTCGAGGGGCGCGGTTTATGATCTAGTCTGGAAGTTCAACGTAATTGTGGAAAAAGAGGCACTTCTAAAACGCGCTGGGCTGTAAATGTATCGGCTCTCAGCTGTAGGGACCGAGATAAATGTTCCTGTCGCCCTCATGAAGCCAAATGTAACGGACACAGGGTCACATGACCTCCACACGTGTGGTGTGGCGTTCAGGGACTCCGGATCCAACTTCAGAAATTTCTACTTTTGTGTCGCCGTCTCTGAGGGATCGTTAGCTTTATAATTATATTTAATTTACATTGATGTGTAGTTTACCCAAATGTATCTCTCTTCTTCTTCTTCTTCTTCTTCTTCTTCTTCTTCTTCTTCTTCTTCTTCTTCTTCTTCTTCTTCTTCTTCTTCTTCTTCCTCTTTCTTCTTCTTCTTCCTCCTCTTCTGCTTTCTTATCTTCTTTCTCATTTTCTGCTTTCTTCCTCCTCCTCCTCCTCTTCTTCTTCCTCCTATTCCTCATCCATCTCTTCTTGTTCTTGTTCTACTTCTTTCCTCTTCTTCCTCATCTTCTTCTTTTTTCTCCTCTTCTGCTTTCTTCTTATTCTTTCTCCTTTTCTTCTTTCTTCCTTCTCCTCTTCTTCTTCCTCCTATTCCTCGTCCATCTCTTCTTGTTCTTGTTCTTCTTCTTTTCTCCTGCTTCTTCCTCTTCTTCTTCTTCTTCTTCTTCATCCTCTTCCTCTTCTTCTGCTTTCTTCTTCTTCTTCCTCCTCTTCTTTCTCCTTTTCTGCTTTCTTCCTCCTCCTCCTCTTCTTCTTCCTCCTATTCCTCGTCCATCTCTTCTTGTTCTTGTTCTTCTTGTTCTTCTTCTCCTCCTCCTCCTCCTCCTCCTCCTCCTCCTCTTCCCACAGAGCTGCCGGGTCCTCCCGCCAGCATGAAGGTGGTGGACACCTGGGGCTTCAACGCCGCCCTGGAGTGGACCCCGCCCACCGACAACGGCAACACGGAGATCACAGGATACACGATCCAGAAGGCCGACAAGAAGACCGGGGTGAGTGTCGACAATCCACAAGGGGGGGGGGGGGGGGGTTGTTACTACCGGGAGCGTGGCGGTCCTGATTGGCCCTGCTGTGCGTCCTCAGGATTGGTTCACCGTGATGGAGCATTACCACCGACTCAACGCCACCGTCTCCGACCTCATCATGGGCAACACCTACAACTTCAGAGCCTTCTCCGAGAACAAGTGTGGCATCAGTGAAGACGCCACTCTGGCAAAGGAGTCGGCCGAAATCCTGAAGATAGGTAACTCCTTCTTTTATTTTGAAAAACGGGAGTCCGGAGAGGTTGTGACCGGACCTTTGAGCTGAGATTATTTGGTTGCAGGTTCCACTCTGGCTCATGGTCCTATCCATTCACATATGGGAGATGCATTTTTTTTATAGAGTGATCCAACAAATTATTACGCAAGCTGTAGACAACCTTTAGTTTGGTCGTCATGGGAACAAAATAGAAGAAGAATAGAATAGAAATATACTTTATTAATCCCCAAGGGGAAATTTGTCGACACAGTAGCACCAATAAACTAAACACACAAGAATAAAATATAAATATAAGAAAGAAAGAAACAGTGACTGTGCATAAAGTATAAAGTATACAAAGTGAAATATAAAATACAAAATAAAATATATATGTATATATATATATATATACACAACATATATGCAAATACAGCAGTGTAAAATTAAATTAAATATGAATATAATAATATAATAATAATATAAAATACTGATATACTCCGCTCCTCTTCCTCCCTCCAGGTATCGACTACAAGCCCCCCGAGTACAAGGAGCGCGACAACACCGAGGCGCCCAAGTTCACCACCTCTCTGAACGACAGAGCCACCACCGTCGGCTACAGCACCAAGCTGCTGTGCTCCGTCAGGGGATCCCCAAGGGTACGCCAAAGGTCCCCCCCCACACACACACACACACACACACACACACACACACCTTTTCCCGCTTCGGCAAAACAACCGGCACCGCACGTTTTTCAGACCACACATTTCTGCGGACTCCCCGAGCAGGGTTGGTACGGTCGTGGAAAACCTGGAAAAGTCTGTTTAAAATGGTCATTTCCTGGCCTGGAAAAGTCATGGAAAAAAACTTCAATCATAAAAGTTTTGGAAAAGTCATGAACATTTGTTATAATCAAGTTTGAAATAATTAATATGTTTTTTAAAGAAAGACTCAAAATATAAGCCGGCGTACGCTCTCTATACACATTTTTTTTTTAAATTGTTCATCTTTATAGCCGAGATTTCAGTTTGGTCGTGGAAAATTGTTTAAAGTCCTGGAAAAGTCCTGGAAATCCACTGGTCAAAATGTGTAGGAACCCTGCCCGAGAGTAGCAGGGAGCCGTCGCAACTCGGCCCGTTTTTCGGGTGTTTTTTTCTGTTTATTTTCCGTTTTTTTCATCTTAAAGATCTACGGTGTGTGTGTCGTCTCTTTCTTAACGCGGCTAACGGCTCGTTAGGAATGTCGGTCGTCTGCTCCGACTGAAACGGGAGCTAAAGAACGTCTCAAGGCGGCATTCAAAGAGCGTCAGTCGTTCCTGGTTATGGGGGGGGGGGGGGGGGGGGCGTTAAAAACGGTCCCTCGGGTCTGAAACACTTTTAGTTTGTCTTCCAAATGAAATCTCTTAGCTTGTACATTCAGTGTGTTTCAGCTCGGCTGCTGGGCTTCACCGAGTGTCATTGAACGCATCAACAAGGCAGGACGCCGCCGCTCACAATAACGCAACGAGTTTGACAAACAGCCTCTACGTCGTTCTAACGCTTGATGTCATTATCTCGACCCGCTGAAAGTGGACCTGCTTACTTTTTATGGCGTGATGATTTAAAACAAATGAGTCCTCGGAGGCTTTGCGGTCTCGCGGGATTATTTGGGGACATTCGTTGTTTGCCACACTGAGCCGTCAGCAGCCTGATGACAGGATGGAGGTGTTGAGTGAACCTCCATTGTGTGTCAGGGTGTGGGCTCACAGCTGGCCTGGACCTGTTAGCCTGCTAAGCCCCCCCCCCCCCCCTCCTGTTTGGGCTCATAATCTCACCAGCAGAACGGTAGCAGATAGTAGACGATCAGATGGCTGGAAGCGCATCTGAAGCAAGGGAGGAAGAGGACGAGGAGGAGGAGGAGGGGGAGGAGGCCACAAGGGTGACAGTTCAGAGAAGTCGGGGGTCACATGTTCAACATTCCCCCGGGGGGCCCCAGGAGTTTGTCCCCCTGTCGGTGTCATTAACATCCCCGAGCGTGTGCTGTGTGTCCACTTCAATCAAGAAGTTTATTTTTTCCCTCTGCAAACATAAATAGAAACAACACGGGCGCCTGTGTGTGTGTGTGTGTGTGTGTGTGTGTGTGTGTGTGTGTGTCAGGGTTTGTACGGTCATGGAAAACCTGGAAAAGTCATGGAATTTAAAAATGGTCATTTCCAGGCCTGAAGAAGTCATGGAAAAAACGTAAATCATAAAAAAATTGGAAAAGTCATGGAAATTTGTTATAATCACGTGTTCATTTACGCAGAGTTTAAAATAATTGATATGTTTTTTAAAGAAAGACGCTCAAAATATAAGCCGGCGTACGCTCTCAATACGCAAAATGTTCTGAATTGTTCATGTTTATACCGAGATTTCAGTTTGGTAATGAAAATGTGGTTTAAAGTCCTGGAAAAGTCCTGGAAAAGTCCTGGGAATGCATTGGTCACACTGATGTGTGTGTGTGAGAGGAATAATAATAATAAAAATCTGTTCTCTTTGTTCCTCCTCTTCCTCAGCCCAAGGTGATATGGATGAAGAACCAGATGATCATCGGAGACGACCCCAAGTACAGGCAGATCTGCGTCCAGGGCATCTGCTCCCTGGAGATCCGTAAGCCCGGGAACTACGACGGCGGCGTGTACTCCTGCAAAGCCAAGAACAGCCACGGAGAGGCGGTGGTCAGCTGCAAGCTGGAGGTCAAACGTGAGTCCAATGTCCAATATTCCTTTAGGTCAGGTGGATTAGTGTTTGAACCTCCTGGAGAGAAAAAAAGAGCCAATCCCCGTGTCTTTGTGTTTCACAGAGCCGGCAGTCGCAGCAGATGCAGAAAAGAAATAAGTCAACTTTCAACATTCTCACAGGTCAGACACCGGCAAAGTGGAACACGTAGATCGTCTGATTATTGTAGTTTCCGATTCTTCGGGAAGCGAATGCAGTAAACGCTGAATAGGCATTATAAGCGGATGCATCGGTAAAGTGCTGAGGGGACATGTTGCCTTCTCCGAGACTCGCTGTCCTTACATGGAGAGCACTAAACTCGGAGAAGGTGTCCGCGGCCACTCCAACGGTCCGAGAGGTAGCGCCCATAAATCCGACCTGGAATGGCTCGCCGTGTTCCCGGTTAGAAGTTAATCACATTTCCTCGACTCAGCAGACGCCTCCTTTAGGACGCGGGGACCCGGCTTTTTATTTACAGGTCCCCCCCCCCCCCCTCCACCCCTCCACCCCCCCACCCCCCCATCGCTAACAGAGTTTCCACATGTGGTCGCTTTAATCCGTGTAATGTCAGTTTTATACCAGACGGGATGAAGTGATTTCCTTCGCATTGAAAATGTGGAAGGTTATGTTTTGATCGTTGTGTATTTATTTATTTATTTATGTATTTATTTATTTGTATGCGTATTATTCGCATAAAAAAGTATTAAACCAAATTGCATGAAATCTGGTGGGATGATTGGTAATTATCCGGGGATCACTTGATTCGATTTTGGGATTGATCAGGTCAAAGGTCAAGTTCAAGGTCATGAAAAGGACAACATCTTCTTTTTACCATAGCACGGTCAATTTCTACCCAATTGGCATGCAACTAATGCCAAAATGTTCATAATCCAATGCTCAATCTTGTGATATGCGAAGGTATGCGCTCTACCGAGTGCCCGTTCTAGTTTTAAATTGTAGTGAATTGCCGACGACGCCTTTTAACACCTGTCGTCGTCGTTGTTTTTTTTGTTGTTGTTGTTGAGATGTGTTTGTCTGTTGCGATCCCAAATTAGGAGCAGAAGATACGAGGCCTCTGCAGCAGAAGGTGCGTGACCCTTTTACGATTTCTAAAACTGTCGCGAGCCACCGTGAGGAATATAGATTCTGGAGTTTTAATGATGTGCTCCTCCTTTGCCAGGAAGGTGCTGGACTCCTAGAAGAACATGTATATATGGCCGGTGACCAGACCGCCGGGGGCTGTGGCCTGTGACCTTTGACCTCCTGCCGAGTGTTACCCTGTGTTGTGATGAACTATTGTTGTCGCGTTGGGCCTTTATCGGTCACTACTTTATTCGGTCCATATCCATGTCTTTCTCCAGTTATTGTCGGTCTAACTAGGTGTACGCCAAGACGTCTACAGCAATTTACTTTTCCTCATCGGATAACTACATGAAACATCTACGTGTTTATATCAATAAATCATTTTATTTCTGGTTTAGTTTTTCTTTCAATGCACTGTGTGTGTGTGTGTGTGTGTGTGTGTGTGTGTGTGTGTGTGTCAGAAGCTTTGTAAATATGTGTTTTCAAAAAACTTACATTTGTGCTTCACTTCACGGACATCATTTTAAACAAAAGTGTGCAAAGTTTTAATAAGAAAGTAAAACAATACAGTATAAAAGATGCAATTTTCTTTGCCGTTTATATAGAGCTTGTGTTTATAAGTTTGTGTTTATCCGGCTTTAACATATTTAAATTAGCTGCTGAGTCGCTGCTTTTGGATTAATTTAGTTTTCTGGGTAGAACGATATACTTTGGTGCTAATTTAGACTGGAAAAGAATAAAAAATACAAATAAATAGAATTCATCGTCATTAGTACCAAGTTGAACATGTATTTTCACCACTAATTTAAAATAAAATATACTCCTTTTGGGCTTCTCTAAAGCTGAAAACATCTCCAACATGATTAAATGATAGTTTTATCTGCTGATGAATGCATGAAGCCCCTTGTGGCAGCCGGCCAGCGGGGATCTGGAGACAGCATTCATCTACCAAATGAACTTGAGATAAAGGAATAAGCCGCCCTCTTCATTTGGCTCAAGCAGAGTGCGTGCATCCCAGTATGCCAGGACTTAATAATAATAATAATACCACTACCTAATACTGATCTGGCTGCTATTTGGACTCCACGGGGCTGGCATAGTGATATAGTGCCGGATGCCAAAGATATCCAGGTTACAGAGACACATGGGTTCACACAGTGGACAGAATTAGCCTCGGTGCTCCATCTCGCTCTCCGGTTATTTTGGGACCGAACAGCTCCACCAGTCAAAATCCGCTTTTATGTGACTCTAGAGAGAGAATAGTTCTTCATTCCCTACATTAAAAAGAGTAAAGAGTAAAGAGTCACCAAGTTTTTCCATAACATATGTATATCTTCTGTGTAGTGATAGGAAGGAATTGTGCCGCATAATGAGAGGCCAGCGCCATGGGAAATACACAGTCTGCTTCTTTGAGTGTGGCGCCCTCTGGTGGTGAAACTGCGCAGTGACACGTGATGACAACTTTAAACACTTGAGTGATTTTCTACCACTAAGAGAAATACCCAGTTAAACCCTTCTGATGCACACTCCCTTTGACTGATACCTCTGCCACGCGGTGCCGCCACGTGGCTCACTTATTGTGCGCGGTGCGTCTTTAACCTCGTCCTCGTGCCGGGCTCGGCCTCCTCCTCCCCTGTGGCGGGTCCCTGGTGCTGACACGCTGCAACAGGGTCACGGAGCGAGAGACTTTGTCTAATTTAGGTCCTGCACCGAGACCCAAAGCTCCCATTAAAAAAACATCAGAAACCACTGCTGTACAATGTAGGTAAGTGAACATAGAACATACATTACACATATATATATATATATATATATATATATATATACATATATATATATATATATATAAAAAAAATATATATATGTGTGTATATATATATGTGTATATATATATATATATGTATATATATATGTGTGTATATATATATATATATATATATATATATATATATATATATATATATATATTATATAGATACATTTTCGAATCCTGATAACAATTACTAATCTCACTGGTGTGTTATAATGGGTTACTAGTGTGTTACTGGTGTATTACTGGTGTATTACAGGTGTATTACTAGTGTGTTACTACTTACTAGAGTGTTACGGGTGTGGCGGCCTAACCGCTGGTCATGCACTGACCGCCGCCTCGCCACCGTCGTGTCAAGGATACCGCCGAAGGCAATGACACGGTGTGTCCTCCGTGGACGGAGCCCGGCTGTGATTGGCTGCAGAGACTTTGGCAACATTCCCAGAAGGATTTAATAAGTGTAATGGGGAAACTGGCACTCACGCCGCTTTTTTGTTGCTGCTTTCATTAACAAAGAATGTTGCGCTGCTAAATCAGTCTGACAGACTGTCTGAGGACACTTTCCGGTTGCCAGAGGTAAAGGCGTGTACTACGCCCGTCTCCAGTTCATCTTGTGGTCCGAGACGTTCGCAAAGACCGGATCGGGAGGTTTCAACCACCGAGGAAGTTTGATTCAGGTTCACTCAATAACTTAGCTAAATTTATTCCATATTTTAATCAAACATTTAGCCTTTTCATAACATGGATGTGAATATAAAAAAAGGAGAGCGAACATTGGACAACAAGGAAATGCAACGAGGAAATGCATTCATAAATAATTTACTATGTGTATATGTTCAATAAAAAATGTAAATCCCCTCAAAAAAACTGGTCCACTATATATATCATATAACCCAAACATTTTTTTTACAAACAAACTTACTTGAAAAATTCATTATAGTATAATATAAGTGTCACCCGGATCTACAGGCATATAAACCGCTCCATCGATAACGGTTATAGACGTTATCGACGACACTGAGAGCACTCAGGGGAGTCGTCTGGGTTTATGGGTTCATTTCCTGACGAACAAGAACAAAAGGTTTGAGACGTGCGCCTCGTGGTGTCTGGCTCCAAGAGGAAGTAAGCTCACGTTCACAAATATCTACGGGACTATTCTCTGAATCTCGTCCATAGAAATGAAATCCTTATTCCCAGTGTGTTCTCCTATCCGGTGGTGTGAGGTGAAATCTCTTGTGTGTGTGTGTGTGTGTGTGTGTGTGTGTGTGTGTGTGTGTGTGAACATTTCAAAAGCCCTTTTTTGGACACATATACTCTATTTAGTGTTCTTAATCACCCGCCTTCACGTTTAATATGTAAAACAGCTTGACTTCTGCTTGACAGTGACTGCAGTAAACAGTAATTCCTGCAACATATTGTTTGGATTTCCCTGGAGGAACCTGCGATGCAGCTGTCCAGTGTTCCCGTCTATTGATTTCAGATGACAGAATGAGGCTTTGTCTAATTAAATTAAGGTTCTGAGTGGTTTGGGTCTGTAGGAAATTAAAAACAAACAGAAAAGCTTCAGTAAAATACTTTAATGTTGCAGAATGTACGTTTCATCATTTTTCCAACCATGACCTCAACCCTGATCTATAGGACAGGTCAAATGTCAAATGTCACGCGGCCGAGGTGGATGCTGTGTCTGCGCTGCAGGTGTGGTGCTCTTCTCGACTTTTTGGTGCTTCTTGCATAACCGGACGTCTCTGTGTGATCTGTGTCTCCTCAGCGGCCCACCGACCCGCTCCTCTAAATGATTCACCGGTTGTGTGAGAGATGCCGGTGAAGTGAAGTTGCCTTTTTCTTCTCTCTCTCTCTCTCTCTCTCTCTCTCTCTCTCTCTCTCTCTCTCTCTCTCTCTCTCTCTCTCTCTCTCTCTCTACGCTGCCTGCTGAGTCTGCTGGAGCGGCACGTCAACTGCTGCTGGGAAAACAAGCAGAAGAAAAAAACTTCCCTCTATACTGCAGCAAAACCAGCCACGAGCAGACCGGTACCACCCCCCCCCCCCCCACACACACACACACACACACGCCCAGCCCACCATCTCTCTTTCTATCCTCCCTGGTCCCCACACCTCACTACACTCAGGTTCCTGCAGAGCTCCTGCAGCAGGGAGGCCTGAAAAAAACACACACCAAAATTTGCCGATCACCGTCTTCGCCTCTCCATTTATCGATCTCCCAGCGCCCGCCCCCTCCCTCCTCCTCCTCCTCCTCCTCCTCCTCCTCCTCCTCCTCCTCCTCCTCCTCCTCCTCCCCGGCTTTTTGCACTTCCCTCCCTCCCTCCCTCTCCTCCTCCTCCTCCTCCTCCTCGCTCTCTTCTTCCCTTTTTCCTCCTGCGTCTGATTCTCAAAGCTCAGCACTCCCCCGGCTGCCTGTGCTGAGAGGGAAAAAAAAGTGATGGAGCAAGATAGAAAAGGAGGAGGAGCACGGTTGTTAGTGCGCCACAGAGAATCTAGCCCCCCCATCCCTCCGTGCCCAATTGATGACAAGGAGGCTTTTTATTGAGTAGCTCCTCAGCCAATGAGCGAACAGTGCCGGGAAATACAGCAGTGGGAGCTGCACCGGCTCTGATGCTTGCACTGATTCCAGTGTGTTAGAACAATGTTAATGTGTGTTTCTGCTCCTGTCTGCCTGATCTGAGAACAGCAGCACATTGATAACACACAAAAGTCTTGTTTGAGGGTGAAACTGGGGACCTTCCCGCGCTGGGCTTTTTGAGATGTCTTGGATGAGCCAAAGTGCAGATTGTTAATATTTTTTCCAAATTTTGTTGGTGTTCTTCCTGCTTATATCTGAACCTGTTCTCTGCTTCCACTCCTTGTTTAGGAGGCGGCGCATCTCTCTTGAAGGTAGGCAGCATTTCATTCCACCGTCTTGTCCTATACAGACTGCATCATCAGTTACAGAGGGCTTTGCTGCAGGTTGTCACAGAGGCAGCTAGCCTCATTACACACATCCTGTCTTGAGTGTGGAGAAGAAAAAAAGAAAAGAAAGGAGAAGCTCTGCATCGAGAGAAAGATAAGATAATAAATGTCTCAGGGGTAATTAGAGCAGACGGTGTTAGTGTTTTGCCAGTCGCCTCTCGTTTCACCTGAAGTCATCTCAAATCTGCCAGGGTGGAACTTTTACAGCGTGCTGGTGAGTCCTCATCATGCCCGTACGCACTGAAGCATCATGTAGTGCTGCAGTATAATGTAACATATCAAAAAGAAACGTGTGTGAGGGCAGAGCGTGAGATGGGGATTTTCTTGCGCCATGGACAGAACAGTTGGAACACTTTTTATGGACTGCTTACAATCTGGATATGTGGAAAGATTCATTAAAAGTATTTGATTTTGCTGATTGAAAAATGTGTTATTTTAATATCACATAAAACTGATTCAAATGTTTTCTTCATCTAGATTTCTTTACCGGGGCACTTTTATTTCCAGTATGGCCGTCTTTACTGTAAATGGGTGATGAGAGGCAGCTGACGCTTATACAGTAAAAGCACAGAGGGAGTGTGTGCAAAGTCAAATGTGCTGAGGCAGCAGGAGTGAAAGGCCCACGTAAGAGTCTGCAGAGCTCCGTCTGTTCGTGTGAAACCTCTTGTGCCGATGAATTTGTTCCAAGTCCATTACCATTTTTTCTTTGAATGCATTTTAGTACAAATCGTCCCTTCGCCCTGGACGCCGGTTGCAAGTAAATCTCTCGTTAACACGGTGGTAAATGTTGCGCATTACAGCCTCTAATAGACACTGATTAAACCGTAGCTTGACATTTATTTTAATTGTCTTGTCATTGAGGCAGCACATCCTCTTTATTTGGTCTTGCAGACGTAATCCCGTGTAGATATTCCTCATTTTCATGTTGATTAAGAAATATCTGTGTCCAGCTGCAGGATTGAGTGAATGGTTGGTGTTGGTCGGGCGGTGGTGAGAAGGAATCAGGTGGTGCAGTGGTTTCTCTATTCCCAGAGGGTGTTATGAGTACATGACTGGGACACTCCACAGTGTGTGAGGCAAATGAGGACTTCCTCTGGCATCAGCAGTGGTGTGTAGCTGCAGTGACACACACACACTGACACATGCACACTGACACACACACATGCATACTGACATGCGCACTGGCACACGCACATGCATACTGACACACGCACACTGACACACATACACTGACACATGTACACCGACACACGCACACTGACACATACACACTGACACACACACACACACACTGACACATATACACTGACACACACACGCACACTGACACACGCACACTGACACACACACATGCATACTGACATGCGCACTGGCACACGCACATGTATACTGACACACGCACACTGACACATACACACTGACACACACACACACACACACTGACACACATACACTGACACATGTACACCGACACACGCACACTGACACATGCGCACTGGCACACACAAATGCGTACTGACACACGCACACGCACACTGATACACACACACACACACACACACTGACACACGCACACGCACACTGACACATGCGCACTGGCACACGCACATACATACTGACACACGCACACGCACACTGACACACACACACACTGACCCACACACACACACTGACACATGCACACTGGCACACGCACACTGACACACGCACATGCACACTGACACATGCACACTGACACACACATACGCACACTGACACACACACTGACAGACACACACACTGACACACACACACTGACACACACACACTGACACACGCAGCTCTCCTCCTGCTGTCCTTGCTGCATTCAGTGCTGCATTAGCTGTTTAACAGGTTCAAAGTAGCGTTTCTTAAAATAGCAGATAGTACAGCAAACAAGTGACCTCGCCATAAAATGACATTTCTACCCTCCGTTCGCTTTTTCTCTTAACCGTTAAAGACGGTCATGATTAGGTTGCTCATGTGACTAATTAAAAAAGGTTGAGAGAGAGAGCACCAGATTAATCGCCAGAGTACGAAGCAGCATAGCGGCTCCATCCTTATTGTGAAACTGTCTGCAGACTCCAGCAAACAAAGACAAACACATTGTGCATCTAAAGTTGTGTTTTCCTGCTGAATTTGCATTTAGCAGAATCCCGGGAGAGGATTAATAATATCGCACGGGTGTCGTGCCCGTGCCGGCCGTCTGGTGGCGAAGTCAGCGTTTCGTCTCTTCGATAAGATCACTTTCTTAAGAATTGCATTCAGTGGAAACCTATTCACGTCTGTCCGGGTTAGATTGATCCCGATAGACAAAAACGCTTCACACATTACTGTGTGAATGTAATCAATCTAGACCTACCGTGTATCATTTGCTGAAGCACTATAATACTGTACTAGTTCAAATTATAATAGGCTATACTAGTAGTGCTAAAGTATACTTAAATACTTAGCTAGATGGTGGTTTCAGGGCAATTCAATTTGGTTTAACAGGCCTGGAAGTAAACTGAAAGTAAATCTTCTATAAATATTCCCATAGGCTAAATTGGCATGATTGAAAAGACCCAACATGAACACTGTAAGAGGACTACTTGGTTACTATATAAGTGGTTGATCACTTTAAAAGGATTCCCCATGAAAATATATGCAAGCGTGTACACTTTTTTGGGCCATGCTGGCCCACCACATTGGTCCAAACTGAAACATAAACACCTCCTTTTGGATCGATTGCTACGAAATGTTTTACAGACATGCGTAGCCTACTTCCTTTGGTGGCCTCTTAACTTTTAGTCCTGGACATTTGTGGTTTTCGAGTGAAATGTCTAAACAACAATTTCCCAGGAAATGTTTAAAAAGATGTTCCTTTCAGCCTCTGCTTTGTGTTTGGTGTTAACTAGCGCATGCTAGCATGCTGATATTCTAAACTACGATGGTAGCCATTAGGCTACAACTGCTACCTCTGCCTTATGTTTAGTGCTAACTAGCGCATGTTAGCATGCTAATATACTAAACTACGATGGTAATCATTAGGCTACAGCTGCTACCTCCGCTTTGTGTTTGGTGCTACCTAGCACATGTTAGCATGCTAATATTCTAAACTACGATGGTAGCCATTAGGCTACAACTGCTGCCTCTGCTTTTTGTTTGGTGCTAACTAGCGCATGTTAGCATGAATGTATAAAGATAACTGGATAGCCTACGGAGTTGGAGGCGGAGCCTGTTCATTCTGCTCAGTGGCGTATGAAGCTAAAATGGCCTTAACTAGCCTACAAACCGCCATGATAGCAAATTTAAATGCCCACAATCTCGTAGGCCCATGTCAGTGTGTTCACATCTACTGAGGTAAAGACTTGTTTTTCCTAATTTAAGTATAAAGGGAAAGTCCTTTTGACCCTCGTTGTATCACATGACAGACCAGGAAGTTGTAATTATATCGGAATCCTGGTCTCTGGTTTCCTCCTCCATTGAATACATTATATTAATGGCAGATAACCGCCTCCTGAACCAGTTTAGAAGGACCTAACTGGTCCATATATATTATAAGTGGCACGGTAACAGTGTTATCATATTGAAATGTTTTGGAAATCTGAATATTAGTTTTTCTATTTTTGGTGAGTGCTGTTCCTCCTGAGGAGGTGTTCACGCCCCCAGGAGGTCCACTGCTTGATGGTTCATGAAATGGGATTCTTCAGCACAGCCTTTAATCCTGCCCTCTCTAAACTGAGCTCTTTCACAGGCTGTCAGGAGCAACAATGTAAGCGTGCTGTTGATGTTTCTCATTTATACTCCACACACAGTGACGTGTGTATCATCAGTAGGAGCCCTGTGAAGGTATTTAGTGTGATGCAAGTTCACAAAATGGCATTTGATGACATATATTGGTTTGAGAGGCGTTTTGATGTGACAGTGATGTCAGGTGTTTGACAGAAGGTACTGAACTGATGTCTCTTCAGTTTAGTTGCAGTGGTTTCTGTCAGTTGGGTGATTTAAATACATGTGTGCCTGACAAGACAGCAGAGTGGGTTAGATTTAATGTCTGACCTGCAATCAAACTTTGAGCCACATAATCGTCAAGCTATCAAAAGTTGGCCAAGCTCCTTTGTTTTTTGTCAGTTAGTGTATCAAAATTGGATGTCGATGTTTAACCCTCAGAGGCTTTCCCTGAGAGAAAGAGGCGGCGGGTCGAATCCATGCAGACTGGAGTAAGAGAGAGGAGGGAGTTACCAGAGGCCACACAAGTTTAAAGGGAAAGTGTAGGTGCCAAACTGGTTTTATTGAGAACGAGAGCTGCAGCTTTCAATCAATTATAAACTATGAGAAATTAAGTAAAAACTACAAAGAAAGCTTCTCCAATGTTATGTTTTTTTTCCTTTTCGCTGTCAAACTGAATATTTTTGTATTCGAAACTGAGACCAAATAAGAACTTTAAAGATGTTAACTAGGACTTTGTGAATTATGTAGTGTTTCTTTAAAAAGAAAAGAAAATGTTGGCATCTTATAGACCAAATAGGGCCCTTCCATGTGGAGTTTGCATGTTCTCCCCGTGACATCGTTAGTTCCCTCCGGGTTCTCCAGCTTCCAACGACATGCAGCACGAACGAATTTGTGACTCCTGCCCGATGTCGGCCGGGTTTGGCTCCAGCCCCGGAGCGACGCTGAGCATTAAAGATAATGTCTGGACGGATGCAGCAGCTCACCTAATGGATTCACTTCCAAACAATATGCGACTCGTGAAGAAGAATTCAGGGTGAAAGAGCAAAGACAGACTAAACTGACTGGACACACAACCTGCTCATCGCCTCCCTACAGACATATTTAAAAAAACATGCAACACTATATGATATATTACTGTAGTGCAGCGGTCTGCCATTTCCTTTATTTACTTGCTTCAGTGAAGACTACAATGCAGTATGCACTTGACAGTTTCAGCCTGAACGCACAGGAGGATCGAAACCTTTCAGCGGATCAATTTCGAGAGCTTCACGGGTGAATTAATATATTTAAGTACCAGAAAGAGAGCAAAAAGACAGAGAATATTGGACTTGTATTCATCAGGTGGGCTGAAACTAAACTCCAGATCAGGGGTGCTCAATACGTCGATCGCGATCGACCGGTCGATCGCGGCGACCTGCCAAGCGATCGCGGCGTAGTGTTGGCAGATCGCATCACAGAAAAATAAATGTGCCCGCCCCCGAGTAACTTCCTCTATAGCGCCAGATTACAGCAGAAGCGTGTCATTTCTGTCACTCCGTGTCGCGTTAACAGTCCTCCGCTCGCGGTCTCGCGCGCAGCAAAGCTTCGCTGGCTTGCGCGCATCGTCGGGGCGGAGCAGAGAAAAAGTCACTAGCACCCCCCCCTCCCCCCCGTCGGTCGATCGTCTTGACTTGGTCACATTATAAGTAGCTCGCATGCTGAAAAAGTGTGACCACCCCTGCTCCAGATGAATCATAATGTTGCATCGTAACTGCTGTACGATTCAATTGGAAAGAGAAAAAAAAAACAGGTCAAATAGTTCTGTTACGAGTACAACTTAAATATTAAAGAGCGCACATTTATTTTGTGTAATGTTAGATCATTCTACCTATTTCGGACTCTCTGACTTTAAGATCACTTTCGGAGAATTCTTAGATATCTGCCACAATATATGCTGTTATATAGCTGTAGCAGATACATCTAGTGGAGTAAAAGCACTACGAGACAAATTTGTAATTTGTGAAATTGGGCTACACGAATACACAAAATTGAATAAAAAGTATAATATCTTCGACTGTAATGCAGTGTTGAATATTTTAACATTTGCACTCTAAAAGCATGATAACAGTAATACAGTGAGTGTGTAGTTTTAATACCCACTGAGAAGTGTATGCATTAGACCTTTTGTCATATGTGCAGATCCATTTAAGATAAACATATAAAGTGCCCATATCTGGTCCCTCTGGGTCTGATACTCCAAGCTGACTTATAGACGCTTGATAACCACATTAGAGAAATAAAATGTCCGTGTATGAACTGAATGCTTTCAATCTCAACACATCGAGTCATGTAGTGGTTACGATAGCAGAACAAAGAGGCTCTTTGCTCCTCTTTCTGATGCACAACTCGGACCTGTTTTTTAAGGATTTGCTGATGAAGGATTTTCTTAACGACCCCACTCTGTCTCTTCTGATTTGGAAATTTACTGGAGCAGAAAATTGAAGATGCCACGATTGACACGTCTGGTTCTTGTATTTAGTGCCTCGCCGTTTGGCCTCCAGACTTTGGTAACCCGTCCTGAAAGTTTCAGCTCATCCACAACACTTTCTATGACGCCCATTTCTTGAAAGTACTATGAATATACTTATCGTGTTTTAAGTGACGGACGGTGGAAAGAAAATGACTGCTGGCTGTCTAATTACCGAGAGTCTTGAATAAAATCTGATTTTTTGAGGCCAGAGGAGTAAAAGAGGGAAAGTAGGAAGTCAGATAATTACACACTGTACTCGTGTCCCTTCTGGCTTCTCTCTTCTCTTCCCGAATCCGCCATGTTGCCCCAGATCTCTGCAGCTGGGCGACACGTCCTTACCCTTTTCCTCCATTCCTGTCTCTCAATGCCGTCTTCAGGTCATTCAGGCCTTCTGTTAATCACCGGAAGGTACGCAGCGTGTAGTGCGTGTATATACGATACGCATGGTTGTATATTGGTGTCCTGATAATGTGTAGTTAATCCGTTTTGGCATTGTTTGTGTTCATGGTGTGAGAAGAGGAGTTTCCATGCTGAAGTCTTGAATGTGTCTTATCCTAGAGGCCTAAAGGGATGTTTTCAAATGGGGTCATATGAGGTACTTATCTATATTTGTCAGTGTATTACCTACTATTTTACATTATTTTTATTTTTTCTTTTATGTATTTTATATTTTACTTTGCCGCCAGGGAAAGTGAAACATAAGCTCTCAGCTCAAAAACAGCAAAAATATGTTTCAGCTCCGTTCAATGTCGTAAAATAAACCCCTTTTATGTAACCTATACAGTTACATACTTACACTGAATATAAGTACAATATACAACCCAACTTCAAAGCACTGGAACCATCCCTTTAAATAAATAAAACCTTTGCACATCAACATCATATTTGTGCACTAAATAACTGTAATGGGCTACTACAATAAGTCAAATTATTTTCATGCACTGAAATATTTTAACTAAACTACAATTAAATGAGCTTTTCTTTCATAATTCCACTTTTTGTCCAATGGTCCTATCTCAGTTCCTTTTTTTTCATGACCACACAGAAAGTTAACGTATGTGAACCAACTCTCAGGGGAAATTTAGTAGAAAATCATTATGCAGTTAATTACTTTTGTTAGTTTCACCGTTGTGGTTAAGAATTGTTTTTCTCTGGTTTCATGATGTCAGTAGACGCTTGACGTACTGTCGCATAGAAGTGATCACGACCTCATCCCAACGGAGAAGCTTAGCAGACGTTTGGTTTGGACGACTTAAAGAGCTTTCCCCGAAATAAGCCTCTCGAAGAGCTCCGTTACATATTCATGCTTTCTTATTTCCATGTAAATGTTTTTGACCTCCTTCAAAGAGCAGACAGTTCCTGTTGAGCACAGAAGGCAGACGTCTGACCTGAGAAGGTGATCGGCCGTTGGGTGCCACCCGATGAACCACGGCTCGGTAAAGGAACATTCACAAACCGAACCATTATCTGACTGACTTCGATCTTCTCATCTCATTTAAACACTATTCAGCATCTCCACTCCTCAATTATTTCACACATCAATGCACAGCTGCAATTACTGACTGATCATTTCCACAGCCTGTTGTGAGGGGTACAATTAGTTTCATCATTTTTCAGAATTGTCATTTTCCGACTTATAACGACACCCGTTTCTGCCATCAGCTGATTGGTTGGGCGTGGTCCACGGTTTTAAACCTCAAACCCACGCGTTAGAAAGGGGCCCATCGTCATGCGTCCACAAGGTTAATCCCCAATACAAATGCAAGAAGACGCTGGCTCCCTCCACTGCCCTTTGTAATTCAAAGAGTGGCAAAACCAGAAATCATCGGATGCAGCATAAAGAGCGTAATCTAATGTTATTACCCGCTTAGCTTTTCCTTCTCCAGAGTGAAGGGGACCGTGAAGCGAGGGGACCGTGGGCCCGCTAGTTAGCCTCTATGCTACGATGATTACGGAAAAAAACAAAAACAAAGTGGACAACAGGCCATATGTCACGACGGGATTATGGGGGACCCAAATGCATGATTCAGGTGACAGATAATGCTGATAAAGATCTTTTACTGAAAGTGTTGTCAAGAACAAAACAGACAGAATAAACGAACACAGTGGCACGCTCGAGGGCTTAGTCTGAGAAACACAAAACAATCTGGCAGAGGACAAGTGGAAGTGAGGGAGCTAAATAGTGAGGGACTAACGAGGGAATGGGCTGCAGGTGACACGAGCATGAAGACCAGGTGAAGGTAATGAGGGACTAACGAGGTGATCAGAGGCAGGTGAAGGGAGTTGGACTGACGTGATAGTTAGACAGGATGAAAACAACTAATAAAAAAGGAAGGTAGGGAGCTAAACTGTTACGCCACAGCATTGTGCAGATGAAGCATTTAGTTGTTATGTTTTATTCACTCGCTCTTTATGCGTTGCAACGTCACCACTCCACTCCTCATTTCAGTCGTCCCTCAAGTCATTCTCCTACGATGGTGGCAAATGGCCGCTCTGATCACACTGCAACTTTAATACGAATGGGAACGGCTTTTCTACTCCTGTTCGACCCCCATAGATCTTTTTCGATTTAGATACATATTCCAATTAGCTACGTCTTTACTCAGAGGATCGTGTAGACATTGACCGACCGCAGCGCTCCGATACTTAACCGTGCCGCTAACTCAGTTAGCGTGAAAAGCTGCTGTCGAATTAGGAGAGCTCTTCTTCGACAGAACCTCCACCCACACGGCGTACTCCATAAATACCACCCCCGTGTTTGCACACACACACACACACACACACACACACACACACACACACACACACACACACACACACACACACACACAGCGCCACCTTGTTGACCAACTGCTACTTCCAAAACCCAAATATCCGAACACTAAAGCTGATGTACAGAGCCAACTGTGACCATATGGTGCTTTCTGTTTACCGTTGTTTACGCCGCAGTAATGATGTGCCAGAATAAGTGTGTGTGTGTGTGTGTGTGAGAGAGAGAGCTACAGAGTGAGAGATACAGAGAGATACACAGAGAGAGAGAGAGAGATGGTAGCGAGGCAGAAAGTGAGAGAATAAAAAAGGGAACAGATGAAAGCAATGAGGAGAGGAAGAAGCGAGGCATGGCAGGAAATGGAGGGAAGAGGGTGAGCGGCTGACTGTTGGACGGAGGGCTGCCTCCTGGCTTCGTGTTTCTCTCTCTTACACCCCTGCATTGCAGCACTCCCCGCAGGAGCCGAGAGGGCGCAGTCTTTTTCCACGTCCCCTGCGCTGCCTCGGAGGAGGCGGATCGCCTCGACCTAAACGTACCGAGGCCCCCGGCATCGCCGGCGGCCGCCCCTCTGCGCTCGCTCGCTATACCCGGGGTAGCTCGGATAGCGGCGGCGATGCTCTCTAATGGACGCCCCGGCGCCGCACAGTCCTGACTCATCCTCTTCGGAGAGGGCCGCTTCAGTCGAGAGAGAAAGAGAGAGAGAGTTTTACTCATTCACAGATACTCTGAAGGGATGAGAGAGTGTCCCACAATGCACTAGGGGGCGGAGCGAACCAATCCGACTGTCCTCTCGCCGCTTTTGGCGATAATGCAGCTGCATTTTGACCTTGCACTAAACTCGACCCGCTCGCAAAACTGCTGAGTCACGAGGGTTTTATAAAACCTGGCGAGGAACATTAGCTGATTACATCTGATGACGACATCCGGCAGGATGACACGTCTGTGACATGACTTTGTGTTTTATACGTGTTTTTTATTTGTCTTTTGATGATTAATGTCTTCCTGTTCATGTCCATATGGACATAACCTGCATATGAAGGTTATATGGAAGAAAAAAACAACTGACTGTTATTTCTTTTGAACATTTTTAAAGGAACAGTGTGTAGCTTTTGGAGGGATCTAGTGGCAGAAATAAAATATTATATCAAAAATAGTTGTTTTTTTGTGTGTAATCACCTCTGTTTTAGTTACCTTTGACTGGGCAGTTCAAATCTACATACCAGTATCCATGTTTCTACAGAAGCCCAGGAGGGACAAACTCGCCGTCGTGGTTCTCTTCTTGCACACGGAGAGGGTTCAGTTGGTTGTGATCTGCAGCATCACCACTAGATGGCGCTACAACGCACACGCTTGTCTTTTTAGTCTGCTAATCACATTTCAGCGTTGCAAGAGTTGCAGTTAAGTTTTCCCGTGATAAAAATTGTTCTGATTAAATGTTTTATTAATGTGTATTTTAATGACTTAGAAGAGGCTTTTAAACTGTAATTCCTTCTGCTTCATGGCTTTCTAAAATACAAAACAAATTAATTATACATTATAAAATGAATTGACTGAAATCTCTTTTCTTTTTTAAACTTAAATATATATAACATATACATATATACTATAAATAATGTATATATACATTATATATATATATATATATATATATATATATATATATATATATATGTGTGTGTGTGTGTATGTGTGTTCTCTCTCACCCTCTCTCTCTCTCTCTCTCTCTAGAATAGTACTCTTTGGTTTGGCTCTCTGCCATCAACATGTTCTCCATTTCTACTGCACAATGGATTCTTGGTTTACTTTGTCCTATCTCTTTAAGTTAAGTTGTAGTTATTGCCAAGTTCAAATGAAGATATACAGTAAGTGCTGCCGTACTTAACACTAAATGCTGCTCTATAGATACTGACTATGAACTTTCTTTGAGATACAATGAGTTCATAGTTTAACTTGCAGGCACAGATTAAACAGCCCAAACAGAAAAAAACGCTGACTTTTGCTGTTCTGTTGCCAGTTCTAATCTTTAAAGCTGTTTGTAAAGTTTAAATCTGTGCTACCACTTTTACCACATGTCGATCCTTCTTCGATTTTCTCAGTTTCTATTCAACAATGTGTAAAACAACTATAAATACAACTGTAAATACGGTAGGAAGTAAATCTGAGGAAACGTATTGCTGCTTAAAGGTGACAAAATCTAACGATCACCTCCTCCTATTTCAACTTATTAAAGAAACATTTCTGTGGACATCAGTTTCCCATGTTTATCGTGTTCAGATGACTAAATAGGGACACCATTGTTTTTACAGTCGACGCTAAACGGGCTGCAATGTAATCATAACGTTTTTTTTTCCAAAGCATCAATGTACGCCCACTGAAATAACTCGTCTTGTTATTATAAACGTCTGGCAATATTATGGCAAGATGACACTTACTGGACCAATTAAAAAAAATAGCTGTCCTCACAACTTTAGAAGATGCTCCAGGAAATCACTGTGACCTTGACCCCGCAGACCCCCAATAGTCCAACGTCTAGTCCTCAGTACAATTACGTGTCTTGTTTAAAACTCTTTAGTTTTTGTCTCCAGACAAACAAGATATCACGTTGCATGCTTGTCGGGGGATTTTGTTATCTTCAAACTGTTTCCTGTCATTATGCGAAGCTAATAAACGCTCACATCTGTCCTCTCTAAATACGAGAATGTTATTTCGTCTCGTCTTGAGACACGGTCGGACCAGATTTCTCTTTTCATTTACGGGGCCACGCAACCTTGTAGTTGTGAACTTTTCACTCCCATGACCTCCTCTCAGTCTACCACATACACTCATTTCTAATTTCAGTCAATGGCGAGGTCTTGCAACTTCAATTAAAGTAAAAAAGTTTAGAGAACCTGCTGAAAGCTGCAGGCTATTTTATTCTTAAAAGCGAATGAAATATTTATTCCAGCGGGGGAAAAAAAAGGCCAAAGATCATCCTGATATTGAACAGTTCTGCACAAAAAGTTGCAGCTCTAACGTTTTATTTTTTATCTCTGACTTTATGCCAGAAGATGAAAACATTATTTGTGGAAAAAGTATCTTCCAGGTTGTGCAGCACGTTTGTATAGAAACAGTAAAGAGAGAAAGAAAGAAAGAAAGAAAGAAAGAAGAAGGTTGCCCTGTGATGCAGCACTTTAGTGGGAGATCCGTGCCCCTCTCCGGCAGGAGACGCTCACTGCAGCGTAACCTGAAGTGGGAGCAGGCTGCTGACAGCTGCTGGCTGAGCATGAGCAGACAGGGAGGTGTTTCCCCAAGGAGGATGAGGAGGGTGAGGAGGGAGAGGAGGGTGAAGAGGGTGAGGAGGGAGATGGTGCATTTAGGGGAAAAGATTGAAAGCTGGAAAGTGAAGAGGGCTCACACATGTACGGCAGTGACTCCATGTGGGACGCCTGTATGTTGCCTTTCATCATTCCACTGATCACATGTGTGTGTGTGTGTGTGTGTGTGTGTGTGTGTGTTCATTTTAACACTGTGGGCTTCATGCAGCCTTTGTTTGTATTGTAACTGGAGAGTCTGCTCAGCATTCTGCTCACTTCCAATCATCGTTGGCGAGTCTCCTGAGGGATCGGCGAGCGGCAGACAAGTTGACCTAATCACTCTGGATTCCAGTCGTTCTCTCCCAATGGGTGTCCCAGGGAAAGGTCTCTCGGGGTGGAGGTGTGTGTGTGGGGGGGTCTATACCAATTAATGGTATGAGCTCATAATGCTATTATTTTAGGTTGATGTGTGTGTGCGCACCCTTTGTCATTCATCCTGCTACCTATACCCCGCTCTTCATCTCTGAGCCATTCAAACTGTAGCTTTATTCAAAGACACACACATACACACACACACACACACACACTGAGAGAGCTTGTACATATTGATCTTGTACAACTGCCCTCCAATGCTAGATTAAAGAGTGGCATGCTGCAATCAGCTGTGTGAGCAGCATCGCAAATGGGGTAGAGAGAGATAAAGAGACTGAGAGGGAGAGAGAGAGATAAAGAGACTGAGAGAGAGAAAGAGACTGAGAGAGAGAGAAAGAGATAAAGAGACTGAGAGAGAGAGAAAGAGAGAAAGAGACTGAGAGAGAGAGAGAGAGAGAAAGAGAAAGCATACGTGCATTAAGGAAGAGAGACATAGAGGGAGCAGGGAGGTTCGTGATGGGAGGGTGGAAAATAGGGGAGACGGTGAGCATTGGAAGAGGAGGAGGAGGAGGAGGAGGAGGAGGAGGAGGGGTGTAGTGCTGCAGTGGAGAGAAGTGAGAGGAGACTGCAGTCTCTGCTTATGGGAGAGATCAGACTATGTTACCACAGCTCTGAGGGACCGTAGCTAGCTGTAGTCGTTGATATTGGATGGGCCGACTCACGAAGGGGAATACCACATCCGACTGGTGAGTTTTGTTTTGGAGATCTTTAAAGAAAAATGATTTAGGGGACAGATGTGTGACTTGAATACCACCGAAATGTACAACTAGAAGATACGGAGGATCTTCTGTGCATTTCTTTAACTATTAGTGAGTCACGATAAACTATTGTTACTGCACACTGTGCCTGTGTTCTCTGTACATGACCATATTCTTGTGATTGAGGATGCCAGTGCCCTTTTTCTTTTACGTGTGTGTGTGTGTGTGTGTGTGTGTGTGTGTGTGTGTGTGTGTGTGTGTGTGTGTGTGTGTGTGTGTGTGTGTGTGTGTGTGTGTGTGTGGCTGAGTGATGCTGGCCAGTGGTGAGCTGCAGAAATCAAAGGCAGATAAGGACTGAGTGCTGATGGCACAGAGGTAAACACAAGGCTAAAAACAGGGGGGGGGGGGTACAGGTGTGTTCTTGGTGCATTAAGCCAATATCCCTCTGATTGGTCAATTTATTGCAAGTTGTGAAAGTTAGTGTTGAGTTTTTTTCGGATAAGGAATAACTGCACGCATGTTGTGCTCGAGGTGATGATTTCTTGGACAGCTGTGACAGATGTTTGCCCTAAAACTTCCATCATAATGATCATAAATCAGTGCAGAGCAGTCGGCACGGTTACGATGCCCATGCCCAGCTCCTCTAGGCGCTGGCAAGTTGGTTATTTGATTGGCCGGTCAGCTCGGCTATAGGCAGGTCGTGGGCAATGCTGAATGGCTGACAGGCAATACCAGGATTGCTTAGCAACAATCATCTGCTGGCCCGAAGCACGCCGGCCTCTACACTCTACGCGAACGACTCAGATTTGACCACAAATCCCACCGCATGACGAGTCCACGCCGAAATACACACGTGGGATGGCGATAGTTATCGACCCGTGGCCTGTGAGTCGTGACGGTCGGGCCGCATCGTGGCTGTACGTGCCAGATGTTCGGCGTAGAAGCTTCATACAGAAATCCTCACATGCACAGTGAGCCTATTGAGATGGAAAAGACTCACTGTGTATCACTTGAAGTTGTGTGTGTGTGCATATGTGCGTGTGCGTGTGTGTGCGTGATACCCTGCACTCAGTTGTCATGCCTGCTCATTCCTTTTAAACTGAGGAGAAACATTTTCTTCTTGTGCTTTTATTGTCGAACAAACATCCTCTGAATAACAATGCACAATGTATTGTGATGTACACACACATACACACACAATACTCCCACATGCTCCCACATACACACACACAATTAGTTGTCTGTATTATTATTTGATGTTTCTGCACACAGTGGGTTGCTTAACAGTCGTAGCAGTGACATTAAGGGACTAAGCAGTTTAAAGGAATCACATGACGCTCCCTGTGTGTGTTCCAAATTGCATTATTCCTTCACCCTGAAGGAACACAAAGAAACATGGAGATGGTGTATAGCTGCAGAGCGAGTGAAGTTACCCATTATTGAAAAGCATAAAGGCAGCATTTGAATCACGGTCACAGGGATGCATCACACTGCAGTCAAAATAGAATCCCCCCCCCCCCCCAAAAAAAAACCTGTGTTTGTTCCTTAATAGTGATCATTATTAATGTCATATGTATTACTCTCTGCTTTATGTCATCTTATAATTGACCAGCAAAAGAATGATTTCTTTTTTTCCTGCAGTAAATTGTAATGCTTTGATTCTAATGTCATCCAGAGTGAATCGATGCCACAGTTGTCGGATGCGTCCAGTTAAATGTTTTTTTCCCCCGTTTTTTTTGTACGACACAACAATAAATAAATGTGGGCACTCATTTAGACCAGAGCATGAATACCTTCATGAATGTTAATATCTTTCTGGGCACTTTGCATAGAGAAAACGGGGAATAACATAATATAATGCCCACTTGAGGCTCAGAGGTAAATTGATTTTGTCAGCTGTTTTGCGATGGATTGAATTTCCAGAGGATAGAGAAGGTGAACCATTGTCAAGAGAAACTTGTTATTCTCTTAATGTGGGGAAACCAATTGGAATGGCAGCCTCATCTTTTAGTTCAGTGAATTCCTCTTTAGAGCCTACATTATTAATCTGTCATTTTAGTCTATAAAACAGCAGAACAATTGCCAATTGTACCAAAGATAATGTCATCAAATGTAATGTTTTTTGTGACTAAGGACTTAAGGATATTTGTCTGATTTACAATCAGTAAAGACAAATAATAGCTGCATGTCCTCACAACTCAGAAGCTGAATGTTTGAAAAGGAATGCAGCCGATTCATCTTCTGTCAAACCACTCATCGTTTTAGCTCTTCTTATTGGATTTGATTTGATTTTAATATTTTATAAACATGTCAAACAATTATACATAACATCTAAATAAGTATTTTACATCTATGTTTCATTCACATACTATATCTGTCTATCTATCTATCTATCTTTCTTTGTATCTGTTTGTCTGTCTGTCTATCTATGTATCAATCAATATATATATATATATATATATATCTATCTATCTATCTATCAATCAATCAATTTATCTTTCCATCTATCTATCTATCTATCTATCTATCTATCTATCTATCTATCTATCTATCTATCTATCTATCTATCTATCTCTCTCTCTCTCTCTCTCTCTCTCTCTCTCTCTCTCTCTCTCTCTCTCTCTCTATCTATCTATCTATCTATCTATCTATCTATCTAGGCTGACACTAAACACTGACAACATGTGTTTTCCAGCTCCTCTACTCTACAGTTCACCAATTACACACATTATATCTAATCTGTGTAATTAAAAAACAGAAGTTGTTTTTTTTGGGGCTAATTTTGGACGCAGCCATCCCAGCTGTTTCAAGTCTTTCTGTCTCCTGGCTGTAATTCATATTCTACAGAAGAGAATAGATCGTATCTTTCAATCTGAAGAACCGGATCCCTGCGTGCATTGTGTTCGTCTTAAGTTCTGGCAGATCTCTGAGACAAGAGGGGAGATATAATCACCTGAGTTTCTGCCCATGCTTCACACCGGCAGTAAATACTTGCATCATCAGCATATTGTGTATGATTAGTTTCAACTTTCATGGCTTTTATGTCTTATGAGAATCACCAGTTGAGGGTTTGTGCTCATCAATGCAACTTGTTTCTGTTGAATATTTTTAATAGCCAATGGACAATGTTGATTCGTACTCCCACACTGCCTGTTACCGCATTCCCTCCATCTTTCACCAGGCTGAGAGCTTCATTCCAGCTCCTGATCGCCGCCATTATCCATTATTCATCATTATCCCTTATTCACATTATTCAAAAGAGCAACGATATCAAGTTAAGTCTGCGGCAAAACATCTTCTTTTGTCCCATTATACATTTTCTTCTTGGAGATAACATAGTTGAGTAACATTGTGGGCATGCTTTCTTATCCAAAAGTGGAATATAAGATTAAAATAACGTGAGCCGGATTTCAATTAGTGTAGTTTAGCATAAAAAGTCAAACTATGGAGCGTCACCGTGCCCTCTAGAGTCTTGTAGGCGCAGTACTGCCTCTGGTGGCTGTAGTGAGTACGACTAGAGCGGAGGAGAAAGTCACGTGTTATAGACGGCGGTAAAGTCCGTGAGGGACGGAGGTGAAGGGGATGGATTAGGCCAACAGACACAGCACGTTCTTTCAGGAGTCTGCTCTTTGTGTCCTGTACGCTAAAGTGACACATACTTGACTAATACATCCATAAATCCTAAAAAAACAAAACCATTATCCTTGCCTCGACCTTAGTAGTTCAGTTTGAATTCACAACGTTGACTTTGTTGAAGTCTCTGCACATAGAAAGGCGCTAAAGGGGCTAGCATACACATGTGTGCTAAAGCTATGACACCGAGGGGTCCTGACGTTAGCGTTAGCATGTGACGAGTTGGGAGGGAAGAAAGAGTTACAGTGGCGATTCACAACACCTTTATGGGCGTTTCAGACCACAAGCGGAATAAATGTTCACCCAATAGCGTCCACCGGCATTCGTGTAGTTTCAGAGTCCCCGATGTGTCAACCGTCAGATATTAGCCGTAAGCTAACGAGCCTTAAGCGCGTGCGTGGGAGTGTTTACGCCCGTGTGTTTGTGTTCGGCTCAGACACCGACAACGCTGTGTTCTGTTATCCCGGAGTCTCTCCTTTTTTCCCTTTAACGTGTCTCTGTGGGCGTATGAAGTCGGTTCGTAAAGCCCCGGGCTGACCTGTAGTCAACACGTGTTCTACTGGGACGGATGCACCATCACCTACGTTGTTAGTGTCAGATCCACGCACATCACATCTTTATATGCATTCGTTCCGCTTTTCTGTCTGAATGCACCTGAAGGCTCTCAAACGACTAAACACTGGGAGGTTGCCGGGCAACCAAGGCTATAACCAAGAGACGCCGCACAGACAGATCAACTGCAGTTCATCGAGAAATAGCTGCAGCACGTAACGAGTGAGCATTAGATTATCTTTTCACTTAGATGAATATCATCAGGATGATGGCCGTTTCCCCATTTCCAGTCTTTATGCTAAGCTAAGCTAACCGCATCTCTTTCCACTGCCATGCTTGTGATACTATGGGAGTAGAATCACACGTTGCATCTAATTCTTCATTCGAATAGATGTATAAATAGTTTTTGTTATTGTTGTCTTATCATTTAGATTACACATCTTTTCAGCACTATATTTACTGTTTCATTTTTCTTTTACTCAATATCAGTTTTTCCCCAGTGTACCACAAAGAGACCTTTTGAAACTTCGTCAACTCCTGTAATATTAAGCCTCAGGAGAAAGTATACCCTGAAAGTCTATGAGTACTATTCAATTCACTTTTGTTCCATAAAATATTTGTGTTGTATCTCATCCTCCCTCTCTGTCTGGTCTGTGTTCCCCAGGGAAGCTGCTCTTAGTCTTCGATAATGAAGTTCAACTTGTTCAGAAGGCCCCAGGCCGCGGCGGCCGCCGAGCCCACCGGTCCCACCGGCGCCACCGGCGCCACCACCACCGCGACCATGGCCCCCACCCAGGCTTTCGTCTCCACCTCGGTGCCCGACACCTCCGGCTCCAACAACACCGAGATCAGCAAGAACGACATGTTTGAGGAGATCAAGAGCAAATTCTTGAACGAAATTGATAAAATCCCATGTGAGTAACGCGGCGCGGCATCCCGGCTTCCTTCTTTATTTGCCACGTCGATCTCAATCCTCGCTCTCTTGTCTTTTTTTTTATTAAACACAGTACCTCCTTGGGCTCTGATCGCCATCGCCGTGGTGGCCGGCTTGCTCATCCTCACCTGCTGCTTCTGCATTATCAAAAAGTGCTGCTGCAAGAAGAAGAAGAACAAGAAAGGGAAGAAGGGCAAGGATGGCTTCAACATGAAGAACATGCAGGGCGAGGTATGACGCCTCGTGCTTCCTAACAGTCAGGGTCAGGGTGACAGGGTGACAGGATGTTCTGGGTGATGTTTTTGGGCCTCTTCTCATCCAAGTTTGTATTGTTCTTCATAATATACTGCTGCATTTTTAATTCATTTAAATATGTCTCGAGCTAACCAAATTTGATCTTTTATACCAGCAGCTTTTGTAGCCCAAGCTGTAGAGGACACAAGGAGAGCTCTCTTCCCCTCCATTTATTTGATGTTGTCGTTGTGTGACGTACTCCATTGTGGCCACACGCTGGTGAAAAATGACACACTTTGTCACCGGGTGGCAAAAGAATAATGAGCGCCGCGAAGTGTAACGCTTTCTTTTCTTCCTGGCAAATTAGAAAAAAAGCTGCAGTTTTATAATTATAGATAATGGGTAAACGCCTGCGGATATATTGAGAGATTTCCGTAACAAAGTATAGCAAATCAGAGGATACATAATAGAAAAGCCAATGATTTATTTGAGAACTAATCAGCTAATATCACCACAGATTGCCCTGAAATCCAGCTGACAGCTAATTAAAGCAAGTGTCATTTCTCATCATAACTGTGGTGGTGGTGTTGATTGCCTCTCTTCTTGTAGTGTGTTTGGTGTCTTGTGAGTTGAATCTCTTCCTCTCTCTGCTCTCCTCCTTTCCACCCCCACCCCCTCGCTTTGTGTCTGTCTTGTGTGCGCCTCGTGTTTCGTGACTGTGGTGGACTCCCGCTCTACGGTAGGTGGATAGCTCACGTTGGAGGGGCGGAGGGGGTTTCATGGAATGAAAAGTCGTAGCTTCCTTTGCAACTTTTTTATTTTTTATTTGCATATATATATATATATATATATATTTATATATATATATATATATATATATATTTATATATATTTATATATATATATATATATATATATATATTTATAATATATATATATTTTTATATATATATATATATATATATATATATTTGAATGTTTGTTATGACAGCTTGAGAATGTAACAATGGAAAGCTATGATCTGCTCCATAAACCCCAGAGAGGAGAGTCTAACCATCTAATGCATTGTTCCTGCGACAATGTGACTGTAACTCACACCAATATGGAAAGTATTGGACTAAGAGTTGTTATGCAAGACACTTTTAACACTGTTACCGATGCATGTGATACAGGGCATGGTTGGTTGTTTGGGAGACATGAAAACGGTGATGATAAAACTGCATGAAGATACAAATTACTCGCAAATCTATTTCATTATAATGAGGAGGGAGGATGTGGGGACACTGGACGGCCGCCGGAATTTTATTTTGAAATAAAAGACTTTTAAAAGTCAAGGACTCACCTTGGCAATATGGCTTTCATTTAACTCCAATGAACACTAGCACTGCAGCAATAAGAATATATAGCTGTACATTATTCAAATTTCACTCCTGAAATATTTATTATAATAACGGTGAGCTGGTGGGTATCTATTTTTAAGTTGTGAACGTAGGGATTATCAACGCAGTGGGTTATTTGAAAGCCAGCTCCTTGCTCTGAATATTATGTCTTATTGTATTTTTATGATTTTATTATGCATTGCATTCATTGATGTGAGCTCTGGTTCCTTTTGAGTGTTTATATATAAAGATTTAGTAAAATCAAAGCTCTTTTACAAACAAGAGAGCTACACAAACATATCATATATATATATATATATATATATATATATATATATATATATATATATATATATATATATATATATACATATATATATCTCCATTATATATATATATAAATATATATATAAAAAAAAAAAATATATATATATATATATATATATATATAAAAAAAAAAAATATATATATATATATATATATATATATATAAAAATATAAATATTTGTGGGTTTCTCACCTTGTAAATGATAAATCCGGTTATTATCATCAGGTGCTGTGCAGGTAAGCAGTAACCAGAACATGTATCTCCCACGTGAAAACCTCCTGGAGCTCCAGTGTCTGTGGCATGCCGGCTGTTGTAGGGAGCCTTGTAGGTCAGTGTCGCCGACCCCCTGACCTCCACTAACGCCCTGTTTGTGTTGTCAACCTTCACGCCACAGATACACCAGGACGACGACGAGGACGACGAGGGGGAGACCGGACTGACGGAGGAGGAGAAAGAGGAAGAGGAGAAGGAAGAGGAGAAGCTGGGGAAGCTGCAGTATTCTATAGATTATGACTTTGAGAATGCAAAGGTCTGTGGGAGTGGCGTGTGGACACGTTGCACATTAAGTCTGTTTAACTCTTCTGTTACCTTCAAATTTACTAACATATTTTACTCTTGGGGTCAATTTGACCCCAAGAGTAAAACCTCCAGAAAATTATTAGAATTAATATTGTTTCCCAAGTTTAAGTGTCAGGTACTTTATGTTTGTTTGTTGACTACCTAAATAGCCCTTTAAATAAATACAAACGTTTATATTTCTTATATGTTTTACACAATGAAAACAGCCTGGGGTCAAATTGAACCTAAAGAATGCCGAAGTACAAGTTGTGTTCAGGACAGTGAAAGAATATCATAATGTAAATGTTATGTTTTCCCAGTTGTCCCCAATAAATTAGGAAAAGTCATGAAATATGAAGCAAAAAAAATTATATCAATCATTTATTTAGAGACGTTAAACATTGAATGAGGTCAGATTGACCCCAAAGGTAATAGGAGGGTTAAAGCATCGTGACCGATCCGATAAGATTGAGAGGATGTATTATAGTGAATATTTTTCATATCCTATCTACATAAAAAGTTTCCAGGATTGAAAGTTCAACATTTAGGAAAATACATAGATCCGTTTTCTTGCTGAGAGAAAGAAAAAATGTATTCCTCTCTTGGTTTAGTTTATTAAGTTTATTCACATTAGGAGCCGTGTACAGCAATACGAGTTTTAATATCACAATTCAAAACATCACGTTCACGACAATTGTGCCAGCGAGCAGCCGGTTAGCTTAGCCTAGCATAAAGAAGCAGTAGGAAACAGTTAGTTAACTTTATCCACCGGAAACACAAGATCCATCTGCACCTCTAAAGTTTAAAATGTAATATTGTAATGCACCAATCTCTTCGTCTCAAAGAAGCTTTTGTGCAAAATGTCAAACTACTCCGTCACAATCTGATCTTTGAACAATTCTGGACAACTTTTGTATTTATTAAACCTCATCAGAGCAACCATAATGCTCATTAACATAATGTAAGATATGTCTTAAATGTTTTTTCGATATCTTTGACGCCTTTGTCAAAGATTCTGTAACTTTATCATCGTGACTGTAATGCGCTCGGCAGCGTATGGACACACTGTCTGTGTATGATATGAATTGAGCGATGAATCAAAGAGGAAATTCTTTCACTGAAGTCAAGATAAAAACAGAGCAAGGACGAGAATATTAAACATACTTTAAATGTCCATTTATCCCTGTAATAGTAGTGTACGGCTCTAACGTATATTCACAGATCTCACGGTAGAGACAAATCACACGTTGTCAGTTGCGTGACATCCCAGAACGTCTCCAGTCGGGCAGGAAGTTCGTGGAGATTGATGGCGAAGCTTAAGTTGTCAGATGATGTAACACATCTCTGCCGCAGTGACACTGAGACAAATGAAGTCCTACGAACATTGGATTTACCTTCCCCCCCCCCCCATCCTCATCCTCATCTTCTACCTCCACACAGCTCACAGTCGGCATCCTTCAAGCGGCGGACCTCATCTCTATGGACTCGGGCGGAACCTCCGATCCTTACGTCAAGGTCACGCTGCTACCCGAGAAGAAGAAGAAGTACGACACCAAGGTCCACAAGAAAACACTGAACCCCGTCTTCAACGAGACGTTCGTATTCAAGGTAATTCTTGAGCCGGGTGTGCCTCCCGCTTTAGTGCGGAGGAGAGAGAATCCCAGATAACCGCCGATAGTTGACAGTGAGGACGTCTATTTGTTTGTGTGTTAAAGAGAGATGCACAAATCGTAATGGTTACAGGTACTGGAACCCAAAAATACAGGAATGCAGCAGGAGGCTCTTTACTTAATGTTTCAGGCAAGTTCAAAACCAGGTGGTCCTTCAAACAGGGCAACAAATCCAAAAGAGGCAGGCAAACATCTCAAGTCGGGTTAACAGGAAAACAGGGTCGTAACGGGCAGATCAGAGCTAGCACTAGGAATGAGGACCAGGTGAAGGGAATGAGGGACTAACGAGGTGGTCAGATGCAGGTGAGAAGGGCGTGAGGACCAGGTGGAGGGAATGAGGGACTAACGAGGTGGTCAGATGCAGGTGAGAAGGGCGTGAGGACCAGGTGAAGGGAATGAGGGACTAACGAGGTGGTCAGATGCAGGTGAGAAGGGCGTGAGGACCAGGTGGAGGGAATGAGGGACTAACGAGGTGAGGATGACAGGATCTGAAATGACAGGATAGTTAATTAAACATGTAAGCAGGATGCAGGATGAATTTCAATACGAAGGTGGGGAATTCGTGACACAAATAATCCCCCTGATCGTCCGGTCCCGTATCATGTGTGTTTTTGTGTGTGTACGTGTGTCTGTGTGTGTGTGTGTGTGTGTGTCCACACTGGTCTGTGCAACCTCCAGTATATTCTGCTCCTTCCTGTTCTGGATAATAAATCCCGCAGAGACTTTACAAGTGCCTCCCAGTCTCACTGCCTGCCTGCAAATGTGCAGCAGCTAAGAAAACAAAAAATAAAAACATAATGTTTTGCTGAAAATCCGATTTTCCTACCCCAGACTCAGCTCACGGCCACACTCAGGGTGGGGAGGTTTATTTAAGGGACCTCTTACTCCCTGAACCTGATTACTTTGGTTTATTTGATAAGGGACGGTGCACATTCATAAAAATATTTCTGTGTTCTGAGTTATTCATCAGTAGTCCTGAGAGGCCAATGTAACAAAATAAACCTATAAACAGAGATACGATAATTATACGAGGTTTATACAACAGTGGCGCTTTTCAATGAGTGCACAAACAACTAATAGTGAGAATATTAATAATACATAGTATCCTCATTAGACGGATTCTTCTCATTAAATTATGGCAGTTTGCATAATTGTCCTCATCTTCATTAGAGAAACTTCCATCAGCTGGAGCACTGTTATTAGATATTGAGATGATATCACCAAAATTAATTAATTTGATGTTATTGGAATAATTGGTGCATAAATACAGGGAGTCTTCTCTCTTATGATTTGGTTTTAATTTCCACTTTTTGCTATAAATAATTCACTCATTCACTGGTAGTGGCTGAACAACACAATGCACAAATGTGTTAATATTGTAATCAAGCTTCTCCGGTCAACGTGGTTTCCCTCTTGGTAAGTTGCATTTGGAGGAAACTGGACCACGTTAATAATTTTCCAAATTCCATCTTTAACATATTGACTAAATATTTAGAGTCAACTTATTTATTTTACTGTAACTTTCTACT